>PVHP010039331.1:0-16408 GCA_004024765.1 Zapus hudsonius | reverse complement strand
GTGGGACAGGCTGTTATTGTTCAAAGGCGAGTATAGTTCATGGTCATCTCAGTTTTCCAATGTCATCACTTCAACCATGCTTTTTCCATGATCTGTTCTCTCACTTGTTTGTCCTTTATCCAGCATGTGGGCAGGTTAGAGATATGCAAGAAAATATTACCTAGCTATGGTGCTGGTGGCATTAGAAATGCCTGGTTTCTAACCTCAGCTGGGTTCTCTTAAGTGTCCCTATTTTTCCCGCTCTCCTGTTTCTAGCTGACACTGTAAACCTTCATCATTTTCACCTTTCCTTCTTAGTGTCTTTGGTGGTTTGAACGTGACATGTCCCCCATAGTCTCATATGTTTGATCCCCAGCTGGTCTCAATTTTGGAAAGTTGTGGAGCCTCTGAGAGATGGAGAGATGGAGGTGTGTCATTGAGGGTGGAACTTAAGGATTATTAGTCCAGTTCACTGGGTGTTCAGAGCTAGCTCACTCCGACTACTTCCTTCCTTCTGCTGTGACAAGATGTGATATCCAGCTACCTATTCTGACATGCTTTCTCTGCCATGGTGTTGCAGTCAGCTTTCTAGTTGCTGCACAGAAAGAACCCAAACAAAAGCGGCTTGTGGAGGAATGGGTTTATTTGGCTTACGGACTCGAGGGGAGACTCCATCCTGGCAGGGAAAATGATGGCATGACCAGATGGGTGGACATCACCTCTGCCACAGCACTGGAAATAGTGGCAGGAAGGTGTGCCAAATACTGGCAAGGGGAAGCTGGCTTATAACCCCATAAACCCACCCCCAACAACACAGCTCCAAGCTTATAAAATTCAAATTGCCATCAGCTGAGGATCAATTATCCAGAACACATACATTTGTTTGTGGGGGACACCTGGATCAAACCATGACACATGGTAAAACTTTCCCTAGAAACTGCAATCTGAAATAAACCCTTACCTTCCAAAAGCTACTTTTGATCTGGTGTTTTGTTTTATTTTTCTCAGCAAAGGGAAAGTAACTGCTACAGAGTTTTACCCTGTGTCCTACCCCCAGAGGAAACAGAGCCATAAGATTCTCCTAGCCACTCTAGATCTAGCTGCAAACATACTTTTTTTTCTTGGTTTTCCTGTTCCCAAGGAAGAGCAGTATCTTCTGCTGTTCAAAGCTGACCCCACTACCCATGCTCTAAATTCCAAGATTCCATTCTGGATTCCAACCTGTTCCTTAGGTAGTTGTTTTCCCTTCTTTGTCATGTACCATTACCCCCTTGTCCAGTTTCTTTTCTTGAAAAGATGCATATGTTCATGTAGCTCCTCGTTTAAGAACCTCTTTTCAACCCTTCATAACCTACTATCATTTTATTGAACTCCTTCATGTTAAGTAGACACATTTTTAAAAGCAAAACATAACCTGGTCACTAAGTAGAATTGGTGATTCAAACAACCTAATTCCCAATTCTAAATGCACAGAAAGGCTGCTTAAAATAAAACAAAACTTTTTCCCTCTTAAATAATTAATGGAGCTCAAATAGAGTAAGAAATGTCTCTAGGTTGTGGAAATGAAGGAAGGTCTAAAAATCATAATGAGAAAGAATAACAACAACAACAAAAAAAGTGCCCGGCTGCTGGGATGTTGGAACCTAAACTAGGTCTTTATGATGAAGCTGATGTCCCAGTGGCAGTGTGAGGAGTGCTACAGGTTGTAGGACGTGTGGAGGGTATGTGACCACATCAGCCCTAAATCACAAAGGTCCATGCCATCTGTCAACCGGCCAAGTGGCACACATCTGTAGTCCCATCACTTGGGAGGCTGAGGCAGGAGAACTGTTGCAAGTTTGAGGCCAGCCTGGGCTATATAGCAAGACCCTGTTTAAAAACAAGTAAATAAAGTTTATAAAGGTCACAAAAGGTTTCAACATTTGTGAAATGGGGGACAAAAGTTCTCCCATTATGCTCTAGATGTATGAGTAAAACTGAAGGTCTACTGAAGGCAGCCTGTGGAAAGAGATGTATTCCCAAGAAAGCACAACCACAGGCCACCTATCCCCCCAAAAGTGGAGTGTTGGGCCTGAAAGTCACACCTCCATGTGGTTCAAAAGTCCTATGTGAGATTTTTAGAGGAGAATTTGTCCAGGTCCAATGACACCTCTAGGGCGTATTTGTATAACCATGGCCTCCCTGAGGATAAGTTTGTAATGAAAATGTGTAAACTGTACAAGAAAACAAATCATCTCATGAGTTGGTTCCATAAGAGGATTTGTGCTTCCAGAGCTAGAAATAATAAACCAATCTGGAACCTTAAGGTGTTTAAAAATATAAAGGAAGAAATGGAATCCACCAGGCAACAAAAGAACAGATAAAGGAGCAGCAAGTAGACTTGAAAAAACAATTTCTAGAAATGAAAAATATAGCTTTAGAAAATGAAAAGTCAGCAGTTGGGTTGAATTGTAGTCTAGACCTAGGTACAGAGAGAATTCATGAGTTATTTAAAATACACATTCTGAAATGAGATAAAGGGATAGTATTAAAGAGGAGCTGAGAGCCACAGAGAAGAGAACTGCATCTATGCAATTCCAGAATAAGTCATCATTGCTGACTTGTACATACAGGATAATTGTGCTTCGCCACCTGAAAACTAGATGTGGTCATGTGACTCTCTTAAACCAATCCATATAAATAGAAGTGATAGATGTCTTTTCTGGAAAGTTGACTTAAGATTCAGTGGGCAATCCATCATGCTCCCACCCACTTCTCAAAGGCAACCAGCACCATGCCAGGTTGTGGATGTCCTGTCACCTGGGAATTAAGAGTACAGACGATAGATGCAGGAACCACAGACCAACACTTCATGGAACAGAGATGTATCAGGAACATGAAGCAACTAGTCACATTCAGTCCACAGTCAGGAAGCAGAGAGTTATAAATGCTTGTGCTCAGCTAGCTCTCTCTCTTTTTAATTTAATTTAATTTTTTGTTTTTTTGAGGTAGGGTCTTGCTCTAGCCCAGGCTGAGCTGGAATTCACTATGTAGTCTCAGGTTGGTCTCGAGTTCATGGTGATCCTCCTGCCTCTGCCACCCAAGTTCTGGATTAAAGGTGTACACCACCATGACGGCTAGCTCTTTTTGATGCACAGCCCATGGAACAACACTGTCCACCTTTAGGTTGAGTCTTTCCACTTCAAAAAACCTAATCTAGAAAATCCCTCACAGATATGCCCAGAGATTTGTTTCCATGGCTATTCTAAGTCCTTTCAAGTTGACATCACAAGGTGTGAGGAACAAATCTTGTTTTAAATTATGGAGATCCACAGTGTAATGTAGTCCATCTTGACTGATGTAGAGAACATGGCCAGTGTACACAAGAGACATCATTCAAAGAACTCATGAATAAAAAATTTCCAATAGAAATGATATGCATCTTTGTGTAAAGTGAGAATATCAAGGTCTGAGTAAGACAACTAAAAACAAATCCACAGATACATAACAATGTAATTAAAGCAACTTCATCTAATTGTCTCCATACCACTTCAATGACATATTATTTTTCTTCATTTTATATGCAAAAGGCCAACGAATGGATAGAAGTAGAATTCAACCCCAATCTCTTCCAAAACTTGTTCTTTTTCAAACCTTATTTTCACTTCACAAAATCCCTACAAAAGAGCTTTTATTTTCCCACTTCCTAGATAACAACACAGAGGCTGGTACACGTTCAACGAGTTTCCCAAGCATATGAAAGTAATAAATAGCAGGACTTAAGTTTGAATTCAATTCTTGCTGACTTTAAATCCTTGACACTTACTCCGATGTCATACCACCTTCCACAATGTCTCCAGAACTTGGCTCACATAGTTTCATTATTAAAACTTACCACAGTTACTCTCCACCCACAGTGGCCGTCCTGCCTCTCCAGTCTCAAAGTCTCAACATGTGCCATTCCTGCCTGGATGCACTTTCTCCGCACTGCACATGTACCCTAAATTCATTTACCTTTGAGTTTTACTTTGTCTTGTGAAGTCTTCCCGACCACCCACATCCAGATGTTGCATGTCCTTTCTCCATTTTATTTTCTTTACAGTATGCAAAGTCACCGGCATATAAATAATCAAGACATTCCTATGTTCATTGTCTGTCTCTCCCTCTCTAGTGAAAGTACCCCATGAATGGATCATTTTGTTCTTCTTTTCTCAGTTGCTGGATACATGTATTTGTTGAATGAATGAATGAATGAATAGGTGAATGAATGAGATGCACTCAGCACTGTGGAATCTCCTAAGAATAAAACAGAATGACACTGTGGGAGCTCACCTCACCACAAAGCAGGGCCTCATACGAGGCAGCCTAGAGCAAATACTAGGCATTAACAACACTCCTGTCTTTCAAATCAAAGACGGGTGCTTTTTATGTTAAGTGGGCACATGAAGGGCCATGTGAAGAGATTTGTTCACCTACCTTTGACCACACATCTTGATCCCTTGCCCCTCATACCTTAGTATTCATTCTCTGGGTCAGGAGTGCTTCTTCCTGTGAGAAGATGAGTCCACCAAGGGACTCTCAGTCATTCTCTATCAAGTATGCTCTTATTTTTCTCCTTTTCTATTCTTCTATTTTGCCTTCCTCATGGAAGACAGACAATTCCCCATCATACCTCACTTCATAAATGAGAATAGTCTACCTTAGAGAAGTTAGGAGACTCAGCCAAGCTTGATAACTAAGTTTGGTAACTGCCTAAGCTTGGATTTGAAATTAGATAAATGTATGGTGCCATAGGTTGAACAGTATCTGCATTAAAAAGCTGTGTTGAAGTGTTACCTCTTGGAATCTCAGAACATGACCTTTTTTTTTCTTTTGAAATAATGCCATTGTAGACGTAACTAATTAAGGCAAAGTGATACTGAATTAGGATGGGCCCCTATTCTAATATGACTAATATTTCTATAAAAAGAACACTGGCCAAGTGTGGTGGCATACCCTTTAAACCCAGCATTTGGGAGGCAGAGGTAGGAGGATTGCTGTTTGAGGCCAGCCTGGGATTGAGAGAACTCAAAGAGAGTTCCAGGCTAGGCTGGGCTAGGGTAAGCCCCTACCTTGAAAAAAGCAAACAAGAACACAAAGAGACAGTGAGATGGTAAAAGTGTCATGTGATAATGGAGAATTTGAGTGATAGCACAGAGGTTATGCAGAAGCCAGAAGAAGGCAAGGAAGGGTTGACTAACAAGGTTCAAGCCTCCAGAACCATGTGACAATGAATGCTTATTATTCTAAACCACCCAGTTTGTGTTGCTTTGTTAGAGCAGTCCTAGGACAACAATGCAGATGGCAAAACCACTTTTCCTATATGTCATAACATTTGGGTTCTTCAAACAGGTTTTGCTTATAAGGCATGAATGAAGATTGTTTGTGTAGAGGGTCTGAGGATTTCACCTCATCTGAAATCTCCAAACAAGAGCCAGCAAGTATTTAAATTATTTTGTTCACATCAAAATACATGAACATGAAGAAGCAACTCCCCAGTTGACTAAGTACACATTAGTTCACCAGGAAGAGTGCACCATGAAAAATGAGGTGCTCCCCTGGGTGCCTCTCCAATATCTGTTTGTTTTTCTCCATTGCACAAGCCTCCCAACTCAGGGTGAAATCAAGGATTCTTTCATCTAAGACACTTTCCTCTTCTCTCTGTTCTACACCTCACTCTAAACCCCAAACAACACTTTTTTTTGAAGTATCATGGCTTTGCCTTAAATTTGGCCCTGACATCCAAAAGCACGTCTTTCATACTATAGGATGAAACCAGAGTACCAAAATACTAAATTTCAGCTCCACTTCTTAAACCCACATGTATTCCTTTGAATTATGTCACAGCTCTCCCTGGTGCTGCTGTAAAGATTGATGGGAGAGGCAGAGACAGGACCTGCGATTCAATGAGAGGGTAAATAGGAACTGGAGAGTAGATATACAGGTAAGCACACAAGGATCACTGGCCTATTCTCTTTGAATAGATGCTCTGAAGCTGCTGTCCCTTGGGAAACAAGCATTTTTTTTCAATGTTTCTCTGCTTTCTGCTCTGAATATCTGGTATTCTGATTTTTAGAAGAGTGAAAAAAATATTTTGATTTAAGCCATATGGCCTTTTTCTCCCTACAATGGAGCTGTAGAAACTCACAGGGGCAGGTGTATAAGGTAGAGTGGTGGCAGGGTGGGTGGGTCCATAGAGCCTGTGTGTCTATAGCTTGTGCAGTTCTGTAGCCATGGTAACCGTGTTCGATGCCACTTGCAAAGCATCATAACATGGCCCTAAAGTTGCCCCTGGCTCAACTATTCCTCTGAAATGCACTATCTATGCTGCTGTTTCCTAGCTACCAAAGCTCTGTCATTTATTTATTTATTTATTTATTTATTTATTTATTTATTCATTTATTTATTTATTTTGAATGTCGTGCTTAAATATTGCTTCTGTCTGCTGTGCTACACAGCACTACACCTTGTCAACTGATAGAAAACTAGTCAGCAAAACCCCAAAGGGCCCATTTATTACAGAGATTGTTAATTGCTAACAATTGTCTGTACTTAAACACATTGAGTTAGATTCTTAAGACCGTAGTCTGAATGACCACTTGAGACTTTTTCTCACTCTAAAGGTTGGTACTGGGCTCTGTTAGAGCTCATTAGCTCTATCAATTGATTGACTACTTCTAAAAACTTCTTTCTCTTTTTTTTGATGCCAATTCTTACAATTTCCTGACTATAAGAGTAGTGAAATTTACAACAATATGTGCAAATATATTATTTTCTATGAAACTTGTATACAAGTAATTTATGCATATGGACTCCATAAAAGAAAGCTGCATTGTGTTAATTCTGTGAATCTAAACACAATCAGTTTATTTATTGTTAAAGTAATCTCTAAATTCCCAGAAATATTTTCCTATTATCAAATTTAAATATTTAAAAAATGTTATGTTCATATTTTAGTTTTCTTATGTTTGTTCATTAATTGTGACATTACAAACAGCTAATATTTAAAGACTTTAACCTTCCCAGGCCCAAACAGAAGCAATATGTCAACGCCATAAGTTATGAGCAACCTCCCAAAGGGACTGTGATATGAACTGCACTTATAATTGAAATAACTTCAGATAGGGTTCTGGAAAAACAACATCAGTAGCATAGTTTTTCATTCTTTCTGAATACTTGTATAAAAACAGAGAGAACAATGACATAGCAAAATCAAAAACCCACAAATAACGTTCGATATGTCTCAATCCATTTTCTGTGGCTCTCACAGAATACCACAGCATCGATAAAATGTAAAGAATACATGTACGGTTAATCCATGGTTGCACAGGCTGGGAAGTCCGAGGGCATGGCACATGGTGAGGGCATTACGTGGTGAGACAGAGCAGCTGTGCCAGGTCTCTTTCTTTTCTTGTTCTTTTGTGTGTGTGTGTGTGTGTGTGTGTGTGTGTGTGTGAGAGAGAGAGAGAGAGAGAGAGAGAGAGAGAGAGAGAGAGAGAGAGAGAGAGAGAGAGAGAGAGAAGGAGGAGGAGGAGGAAGAGGAGGAGGAGGAGGAGGAGGAGGAGAAGAAACTTTCTGGTTGGTTCTTGCTTGTCCACCTCATTTGAGGCAGGGTTTCTGTCTTTGGATTTTTACTCTGCTGATCTTTGCTAGGCGTGCCATGAGCTTCTGGGATATTCTCCTGCCTCTCTGTCTCCTGTCTCATTGTCAGCAAGCTGGAATTACAGGAGCCCAAGGTTTTTTTTAATGTAGGGTCTGGGGAGAGGCAAGTACTTTATTGTGAGCCATCTCCCCAGTCCCTCTTCCTATTCTTATAAAGCCACTATTGCCATCACTAGGATCCCAATCCTCATTTTGACTTCTTCTAATCCTAATTGCTTCACAAAGGCCCTACTTTCAAATGCCATTTAACATAGGACTTTACAGGATAAACTTCCAACATAGAATTACAGGAATACACCCAAACCATAGCACTAGGAGACAAGGTGGTAGTTTGATTCAAGTGTTCTGAATGTTTGCTCCCCAGCTGATGGCGTTTTGAATTGGAACCTTATTGGAGGTGTGTTGTTGGGGACAGGCTTATGGGGGTTATAGCCCGCTTGCCCTTGCCAGTTTTTGGCACACCTTCTGTTACTGTTTGCAATGCTGTGACAGAGATGATGTCTACCCTCTGCTCATGCCATCATTTTCCCTGCTCTCATAGAGCTTCCCCTCAAGTCCCTAAGCCAAAATAAACCCTTTCCTCAACAAGCTGCTTTTGGTTCTTTTCTGTGAAGCAGCAAGAAAGCTGACTGCAACACAAAGTATTTCCACAAATGCTAAAACACACTTGGGTGAGGACAACCAATAGCCGTAAGACATTATATATATACATATATATACACATATGCATATATATCAGTGTCTGGGAGAAAGGATAAGGAAGCTACTGATAGACCTGAGAACAAGAGGAACCCAAGAGAGCCAGTAGGCTCTCACTGGAAAGTGAGTAGGCCAATTTGAGAAGAGCAGTAGACACAGGTAAGGGTTTGGCCAATACCAATGTTAAGCTCATTGGTAAAAGGTCTGAAGAGGCTGTAGCAACCTAGCTCCCATAAACCCTCAAAAACAACTTGCCAGAACCTCTTTGGAGAGCAGAGCTCACACTGAACAGAAATTGTTTGGAGGGGAATAAGGTCTGAATAGGACATGGACAAGATGAAGAGAAGGAAAGCTGCACACCCAAAATGGTGAAATATCCTGAAGCAAGCTGCCTTATTTTTAACATTTCCCAAAATCAACACACAGAGTGCGAAAGTTCTATGAGGAACTGAATTGAATGTTACTTTATAACAAAAGTTCAGGAAAAGTAATTTCACATTAAATGAAAAATACAAATATATCAAGGTCACATGATTTTTATTAAAAAAAAAAGAAACAAAGAGCTGAATAACATCTCCACAGGCAATAAGATCACTTGAAAAAAAAGCATTCACAAAACAGATTAAAACTGTAACCTATTATTTTCAATGAGATAAAATACATTAAGAAAATAATATGCAATATGAAATAACAGAGCTAAGAATTAGAAACTCAGAAATGAAGAGATGGAACTCAGGAAATAATTAGAAATAAAGCCAAAACAATTTAAGAAATGAATAAGCCAAAATGAAAATAAGAGCAAGTAAATTCAACAGTCATACTGAAGAAGATTAGGTAGAAAATAAAGTATTTTTCAAAGTTCATGAGTTCAGAAAGTGATAAAGATTTGAGAGAGTGACAGATACTGACCACATAGATCCAAAATACTGAAACAGGATGTGACTAGGAAGTATCAATATAAATTCATGAGGTATTTTATCTTTACATATATTGATGTGTGTACATTCTCTTTTTCTCTACATTTCAAATATTGTCTATTGTATATACTGAAAACAACAACCAGACATTAAAAGAATGTCCAATCCAGAAGCAATAAACATTCCTAAGACCCATAATATGATTTTATTATTGAGACAGGGTGTTATGTAGTCAGGCTGGTCTCAAAACTTATTCTGTAGTTGAGAATGACCTTGAATGCCTGGTGCTCTTGAATGCTGTGATTACAAGTATCTGCCACTATGCCCAGTTTATCACAACCTCATGTTGATCTGCCATTTCCCATGAAAAGATAAGAGAATAAAATCAGAAAATGGCTAGGTAGAAAGTTAACAAAATGTACCTGTTGTCAAACTTAGATAGCAAGAAAGATATCAAAGATGACCAGAATTGTGTCATAAGAACAGAGGGGCCAAATTGAAGATGGGGGGATTATTTGAATTTAGTAAATAATTTCAACAGATTAAAAACTATCAAGTATGCTTAAACACATGAGTTCAGTATGTGATTCCCATAAGGAGAAAATTCTTACCCTCAGACGATGACAGGGAACTAATTCACTATTACAAAGTCTGGCAAATAAAAGAAAAGAATCACACATTTATCCTGAGCCTTTTCTATATGAACAGTACTGCTGTGTGACCACGTAATAAAGATAATGAGAAGTGCCTCTTTATAATGTTTTCCAATTGAAGAAACAAGGAGGAAAACATAGTATACCAATATTTTATAATCCTAAAGAATCAAAGGATGTTAGTGTTGGGCTGGAGAGATGTCTCAGCAGTTAAGGCAGTTGCCTCTCCAGAGCCTAAGGACCTGGGTTCGATTCCCCAGTATACACATAAGCCAGATGCACAAACTGGCGCATACATCTGGAGTTCATTTGCAGTGGCTAGAGGTCCCATACTCTCTCCCTCCCTCTCTCTCTGTATCCCTCTGCTTATAAATATATAAATAAAACATTTAAAAAAGATGGCTTTACTCTAAAAAACAAAAAGATACTAGTGTTGGGCTGGACTCAGTGGTTAAAGATGCTGCTTGCAAACCCGCCTGCCTGAGTTTGCTGCCCGAGCACCCTCATAAGATGCAGAAAGTGGCACATGTGTCTGGAGTTTTTTGACATGCCAATCCTCTCTCTCAAATATTTTTTTTAAAAATTAAATATGTTAAATATTACGTGTTAAATGTGAAGAGCTGCTGCTATGACCGTTCTGTCAGGAGAGGAGATATTCTAAATAGACACTGTGCAAACACTTCAACTCTCAGAATATTGAAACAGTGGACACCAAAGAATTTAAATTTTCCTAGAACTCCTATGCTGAGGGAAGAGAAAGGCTTAAAGAGAAGAGAAAGGAAGAAAAAGAAGAAAGAAAGCTGGAAGAGAAAGGCTGAAAGCCCTGGTACCAGTTTGAGGCAGACCCTGCCTTTCAGGAAGAGATTTCACACAGTTCTGACAACTTACTGGATAGATCAAGCAAAAGTAACGATGAGCATCACCTCTCCTTGACCAGAAACTACCTCTTCTCTGTTTAAACCAAAAACCCCATGTCTGTACTCCAAAAATGGACTTGGGGATATTGGACCTTTCTGGGGGTGGAGATGGGGATTGACACCTCATCCTAATGTGGCTACATTGAATAAATCTCCTTTCTCTACTTTTCACTATCATGTATCTTTTTTTTTTTAATGGGAGGAAAGGATTTATTGATGCTACAGATCCAGGGGAAGTTCTCATAATAGTTAAAGAGGCTGACCCTCTTTCACATGTCCAAGCAGAGAGAGAAACCTATCATCAGCACCCCCACCCCCACACACAAGCAAAACAGGCAGGGGTGAAGGGAAAGAAATTTCCTTCCCTTTTATACAACCTTAGGGCAAGGTCTTTCAACCCTTTTCCAGACTTGTTGGCTACTTGAGTCTCTGGAATTTCCTTCCTGCACTGCCCTCACAGCAAAGGATATTTGTTTCTTAGCTCCTCTGAGCTTCCTAATATCCTGCCCCCTACTGAGAGGGCTGCCTTCCTGTAAACAACATCAGTGACCCACACAAGATTACTAAACAGGTCAAGTTGACAACAAAACTTAACCATCTCATGTATCTATCTTTTTAATTGGCATAATGGGGATGGGTGGCAGAGCCTAGCTTGCTGGGGCTACAGGACCCAGGCTTGTACCCTAATACAAACTTATACTCCAGTAATACAAACTTGAAAAGATAATCAAATAGCATATTCTTTCTGCGTCTTTCCAGAAACCAAATCCTTAGTAGCATTGCCATAATGACACCAAGCATCATTAAAACTCCTATAGTTTTGGCAGATATTTTGTAGAGCCCAATTCCATGAAATCCAGAGAACAGAGGAGCATACAAAACCTTACCACAGGTGTGCAATTAGCACCATTCAGATTGTGGGCCTAAGAAGTTGTAAGGAAGAGGAAAGAATAGAGTACAACCTACAGTTTAACATGAGGCTTAAAAACAGAACTTTAAAAAGTGAACAAGATTATAGTGTCTAGAGATACACATCTGAGTGATAGCAGCTCTGAGTGTGTAAGACAATGATTATTGTAAAAGTCAGAAGAGTGGTTACTTCTGGGAGGGACTTGTGATTCAAATCTGACACACAGAAGGTGATTCTACAGTGGAAGGCAAATTCCATTTATCTTCTCTTCCTTCTTTATTTTATTCCGGGGATCCAACCCAGGACTTTTTTTTAAATCCATAATGAGATAAACTCAATGAACAAATAATGAGTTGCCATCCCCATTTCCCCAATGCCCCTCTTCCCTATCCCCAACCAGCTGGATATCCTCCTCCGTGGGCAGTCTGGATCAGTCCATGGGGCAGGGGATTATGGATAGCCTAGGAGTCAGCCAGGTCCCACCTGCCTTAGTATGATGTTACTGAGGGGAGCAATGTCTCTGGGAGTTCTCCCCCACCATGGCTCTTACAGTCTTTCCGTCTCCTCTTCCGCTCAGTTCCCTGAGTCATGGTGGGTGGGTATTAAGGCTGCTTTATTGTTGAGGTCTTAGGGGTCTCTGTACTTCTGCTTCAGGCCGTGTTGAAAATCGTTGGTGTCTATCTGGCTTACCCTGTGTTGACTGATTGGCTGTGGTTATGGGTCTCTTGTTTGTCCTACCATTCTCTGCGGGGTTCCATATGGATCCTCCACGGTAGGTCTGGTGTGGCTCATCTCTTGCCTGGATGTCAGCTATTGGCCTGCAGTTCATTGGTAGCCAACCCAGGACTTCTAAGCACATATTCAACCTCTAAATTACACCCCATCCCTAAACTTCCATTTCTTGATATTAGTGGAATTTTTAAGGATATTTGCCTTACCAATATTCATTTAACCACACATTTTATGCAACTGTCTATATGTTTGTTTTATTTTATGTTGGAAAGTTTTTTTTAAATAAAGACAAGAAACATGCTTTTTATTTTTATTTCATAGTCAATTTTCCCTCAGAAATCCTGGCACTCCCTCACTGTCTCATTTTCCACTACTATTCTTTTGCTTTTCTAGAATATCATAAATTGAATCACATAGCATGCAGATGTTTAAATCTTGTTTCTTTTATTTGGAATTATGTTCTGAGTCATCCATTCTTTTCTTTTTATTGCCAAGTAATATTCTTTGTATAAAATCACTTCAGGTTGCTTATCCATTTACCAGAAAGACATTTGGTTTTCTTTCCAGTGTTGTAACAATCATGAAGAAAGCTTCCATTAATACTTGGATACAGGTTTTTGTGTGAAAATAAGATTTTATATCTTGTGAAGAAATACCTAGAAAGGACATTGTTGACCCATAGATAAAGTGAATGTTTAACTTTGTAAGAAACTGTCAGCCTATATTCCAAAGTGGCCATGCCATTCTGCATCCTAAATGACAATATATGACAATTCTGGTTGCTTTGCATCTTACTAGAACTTGGCTATCATGCTTTTCCCATGTGTGCATGTGAGTGATGTATATATATGTGTGTGTGCATGTGTGGTGTATACATGTGTGTGGTGTATGCACATGTGTGTATGAATGTGTGGTGTATACATGTGTATGTGGTACATGCACCTGTGTGTGCACAGAATGGTGTGTGTGTGGTGTATGCACATGTGTGTGTGAATGTGTGGTGTATACATGTGTGTATGGTATATGCACCTGTGTATGCATAGAGTGGTGTGCATGGTGTATGTACATGTGTGTGTGAATGTGTGGTATATACATGTGTGTGTGGTGTATGCACCTGTGTGTGCATGGAATGGTCTATGTGGTGTATGCACATGTGTGGTGTATACGTGTGTGTTATATATGCACCTGTGTGTGTAGATGTGCACCCCGTGCAAGGGCATGTAGAGTCCAGGAGAGAAATGTCAGATGTCCTTCTCATCACTCAATAGTGTATTTCTTTCCTTGAGGCAGATTCTCTCCCTGAACCCAGAGTTGCTGTCCATTAGCAAGCCCCAGTGATTCTTCATTCCCTGTCTGTACGTCTACTCTACCCTGCCTGTCACAGACTGGAGTTACAGTCATGTGTGGCCATGCTCAGCTTTTTACATGGATTCTGGGAGCTGAACTTGGTCTCCAGCCCTTATCTCTAAGTAGAAGTGCTCTTAACTGTTGAACCACCTCCCCAGCCTAAGTTGTGTCATTTTAAGGTGATTATAATAGCTGTGTACTGATGTGCTACGGTAGTTTTAAAATTGCACTTCCTTCATAAGAAAAGATGTTCATTTGCATTAGTTTACCGTCTTTGGTAAAGTAGTGTCTATTCAAAGTTTTGCTCATTTTAAAACATAAATTATTGCTTTTCTCATTGTAGAGTTTTGAAAGCTCTTTATCTCCTCCAGTGAATTGTTTTTGTGCCTTTGTCAAAAGTCAATTAGCCGCATATGTATTGGTCTATTTCTGGACTTGTACTTTTGTTAATTGATATATGTGTCTATCCTTTCACCAGTACCACAGTGTCTTGCTGTAGCTTTATATTTAATATTGAGAACAAGAACTATGAACAGTCCTATTTTTTAAAAATTGTTTCAGCTGTTCTAGTTCCTTTGTCTTTCCAGCCAAATTTTAGACACAGCTTGTCAACATATAAGAAAATAGATTTTTAAAATTAATTAATGGGATTAAGTTTTTACTATTTCTAAATTTATAACATTCTTTTCACTTTTGGTTATAAATCTTTTGTTAAAAAATTTGATCAAAATCCAAAACCCACCAGGCTTTTCCAAGACATCAGAGAGCAATGAAGACAGCCAGAACTGCCAGATCATAAAATCCTCAAGGAAAAGGGAGTAAAAGAGTGAGTCTGACTTTATGATTGCAAACACCCCTAAGTATCTGACAACTTCTAAACTACACATGTGAAGGTAAACACCAAGAAAATAAAAAAAAAATTAAAAAGCAAAGAGGCCAAGTCTGAGCATCGATGACAGCACCACTCAGTCCTGGAGTTCAGGGTCCATCAAGAAGAAAGGACTCTGATAAAAGGTAAGGGTTTAAATGAAGACTCCTGAAAGAACTGTGCCTTGAAAGTAAGGGAAAGTCAGTCTTACTTGGATAAAGAGATATATCCAAAGTCTACCTCACTGCCAGAAAAAAAAATCATTAAATCTTCTGTGAAGGATAATACCATCATTCAGGGGCAGGAGATGTAGCTCAGTGGTGAAGTACTTGTCTCACATACATATAGCCCCAGCACTGAAAAAATAATCACCCAGAGCCATAATTTTTCATAGACAAAGATGGCATTTATATTAGTTACTTTTTCTTATTGCTATAGCAAAATACCTGATAAAAGCAACTTAAAGAATTTTGGCTCACAGTTTGAGCATATGGTCCATCAAGGCAGGGAAGACATGGTGGTAGGTAGGAGTGTGAGGCAGTTTTATCATACTGCATCCAAAGTCAGGAAACAGAGAAACACTAGTGCTCAGCTTGCCTCCTCCTTTTCAATCAGTCCCAGATCCAAACCCATGAAATGGTGCTACCAACATTTAGGGGAAGTCTTTCCACCTCAATTAACCTAATATAGAAAATCCCTCAGAAGCATGCTCAGAGATTTGTCCCTTAGGCAATTCTAGATCCTGTCTATTGACAATCAAGATTAACTATCATAACATTCAATTTTTAAGTCAATAATGCCAGGAAATGGGACCAAATAAATAAAAAGTCAAGTGATAAGAGAGCATGGAAATAAACTTATAGATAACAAATGCTTGAGTTTTTGGCCATACATTTTTAAAGTAACTGTGGCTAGCATGTTTAAGAAATTTGATGGAAAGATAGTCAATTTCATCAGAGAACTAGCATCTATAGATAATTAATTTTAATTCTAGAAAGAAAAAATAAAATAATTGAAATTATGACTTCAAAGAATGGGATTAACAGTATTCGACCCAGCAGAAGAAATTAGTGAACTGGAATACAATGTAGTAGAAAATATACATAGATTTTAAAAATGGAAGACAGATGAAAAAGTATAAGAAATACATGAGTCCTGATTTTAAAAAATCTTATATGATTGTCAATGGGAGTCTCATAGGGTGTGGAGACAATAAATGTGTCATGAGCCATACTTGAAGAGACATTAGTCAGGAATTTTCCTAGACTAACAGAAGGCATTAAGTCATAGATTCAAATAGCTCTATGAATCTGAAACAGGATAACTATAAGAGAAATCACATCTAGTTAACTGACAGAGAACTACATGTAAATATTAAAATGTTAAAAATTAGCCTGAGTGAAAAAGACACATTATCCCCAAATGAGTAACACTAAGAATAACAGCTAACTTTTCCAAAAGGACTGATCAAAACTAGATGATGGTCAGATGCCATCTTTAAAGCATGAAAAATAAGAAATCAAGTGCAAAATTCAATATCTGGTAACAAAAAAGTAAAACAGAAGGGGATTCTATACCTTTAGAAGTGAAGGTATAAAATACAGACATTTTTACAAAAATAAAAACATTGAGAATTATCAGCAAACATGTACTAAAATAAGCAATTAATAAAACAAATTCTTCAAAAAAGAAGTAAACAGCTTTCC
>PVHP010039330.1:0-16417 GCA_004024765.1 Zapus hudsonius | reverse complement strand
TTCCACCCCCTCTTCCGTTCAGTTCCCTGAGTCGTGGTGGGTGAGTATTAAGGCTGCTTTAATGTTGTGAATTTAGGGGGTTTTGTGTTGAGAATCGTTGGTTTCTGTCTCACTGGCTTATCCTGTGTTGATTTAATGGCTGTGGCTGTGGGCCCCTTGTTCATCCCGTCATTCTCTGCGGGGTTCCATTTGGATCCTTAACGATATGACTGTGGTGGGTCCTCTCTTGCCAGAATCTCAGCTATCGGCCTATGGTTGGTTGGTAGGGTTAGATGGGCCCCAGCTCTCTCGCTGCATCCTGAAAAATACAAACACAATCTCCATCGGAGAGTGAGGTCAGTATAGGTTAACAAATATACTCAATTCTGGATTACCTAGATTCTATTTTTAGTAGCCTCCCCATCAATCGCTCCCATAGTGCATCTTGTTGTGTGTGTATTTTCTCACATGCCTGGAAGAGATTAAGTGTGACTGGTATGGAGAGAGGACACTTCTTGAATTTCTGGTAATCAGCCTTTCCTGACACCGTATGGGTTGTGTGGGCAGCAATATGGTGGACCCAAGGTGCTCATCTTCAACTTCATTTTCTCCCAAACAGATGAGGTTCCATTTCCTGGCCCAGGTCAGCTACTGGAAGATGCTAGAGGGAGAAGTTTCACTCAATTCACCAGCGCCTGGAATCTTAGTCTGCATGAGGGAATTTAGGCAGTAGGGGACTCAGCATCACTTAAAACTTTCTGTAGAATTTTCTAGAGGATTCACCACTTAACCAAAGCACATAAAATTTGTCCACATCTTTAATTAAATGTAAAAATTTCACAAAAATGTTGAAAGGATTTTTATAGTTTTGCCTTTGGAATTATTTGCCTGTAAATGGCTTTTTAAATACAATTGACTTTTTCTTCTAATCAATCATTGTGCCTACTCAGGAATGTATGAAAAACAAAAAGTCTAATTCTCAAGTTGTTTTCACATGTAATGAAATTTTAAAATGAATAATACATTTAACATCGAAGTTTGACATGATGTCATATATTTTCAGGTAGTTAATTAAATGAATATTAACATTGGTTTTGTTATCTGTATTAGGCAGGGTTTTCTGGAGGAACAAAAGCAATGGAATGTATATATTATAAAATGAAATTCATTAGACTGGGTTGCATATTAGGGACCAGGTAGTCAAACAATGGCTCTTTATATGTTGTAGAGGCAGAGAATCTATTAGCTGCTTAGTTCTCAAAGCTGGATGCTCAGTATCCAGCACTGAAGCCTGGAAGTTCCTCAGAGTCCTGGGCTCATGTTGGAAGGCCAAAGACGTTGGAGTCTGATGTCACCAGCGCCTGTGACAGGCACACTTGCTCAGGAGGAAGAAGCAAAGACTTACAACCCAGTACATTGGGAAGGGTAGGACTGCTTTATAGTGCCATCTTCCAGACACAAGATGGCCTTGAGATTCATGACCTTGCAGTGCCTGGCACTTCCTACACAAGACCTTCATAATAGGAAGAAAAGATGATAGCATCAAAATAAAAGAGATACTAAATTGAAAGGGTGAGGGGATTTGATGGAGGGTGGATTTAAGGGGGGATTGGAGTTGAGGGAGGAAATTATCAGGGCTTTATTGTCTATACTTATGGAAGCGGCCAGTAAAAAGAACATTGCATTTTCCTTAGACCTCTTTAGGTCTAGGCTGCTCATTTGAAGGCACTGCTCACTTTTTTTTTTTTTGTAACCACTTTCTAAGCATTTTTTATTCACAATTGGAAACACAAATGTAATGCAAGAATAAAACATATTTTGGGGGAGACAGGACGTTGGTTTTTCAAACTTCCTCCTTTTGGGTGGTCCTGGAAGCTCTCATCTGATGCCCCTTCCCAGACACAGGTTCAGAGTTCCCTTGGCTCACATAGATGCTTGATACACTGCCTTCCCTTTGGTCCATGGAAGCCAGAGCTGTCTGTCTCCATCACAGGGCCAGCATCTGTTGGGGCCAGAAGTAAATTTTTGGGTACCAGCAGGAAAGGCACCAATCAGCCTGAGGTCTGAGACCTCTTGGGGGTGGAGTACAAGACCACCAGCTCCCTGTTGGTTTGCATTCCTCATGGTGAGAGGCATCCAAGGCGCATGGGCACTGCTCACTTTGAGGGCCAGTTTTCTCCTATCAGCTTATCCTCTCTGGAGAACACCCTCACAGACATACCCAGAGGTTTGTCTCCTGGGTGATTCTAATTCTGTCAAGTTGAGTATTAAGACCAGCCATCACACCATCTTGTGGCTTGGAGCCAACTCATTACATTTTTCTCCACAGGTCCTCAGACAGCTTGTGGTCCCAGTCACTGAGGTCTTCTGCCTAACAGAGAAAGCAGTTCTGAGGGAATTGATTTTAAATTAATATATTGTTTATGAATAAGTAGAAACTCTGTATGCACAAGTCTTGGGTTGGTACCCCCCTTTCCCTCCTCCCTGCCCGTATTCCACTAAGGATCCTCCCCTTTGGGATTGCCAGAATGCTCCATGGGATGGAGGCCTATGAGTTGTGCCAGCAGCAGACAGTTACTTTTTTTTTTGGGGGGGGACAATGCCTCTAGATATTCCCCCACCATAGCTTTTACAATCTTTCTGCCCTTTCTTCTGCAAAGTTCTAAGCCATGGTGGGTGCTCCTTACTTTTGCTATGTAAGACTAATAAACCCAATATGGCCATTGAGCTGTAGAAATGAAAGATGGGGGGCTGAAAGGGATATTGGGTATTGAATCCCCAGACTCTTCTTTTACACATAGAAAAATTGACATGTAAAGTAACCAAGTGAGAAAGAAGATTTCTATTTATACTCTGCCTTATTTCATGAAGAAATTCAAGTACATTATAAAAATAGATACAATGAAATATCAAAATATAAAATAAAAACAAAGTTGTGGGGCTGGAGAGATGGCTTAGTGGTTAAGGTGCTTGCCTGCAAAGCCTAAGGACCTGAGTTTGATTCCCCAGTACTCATGTAAAGCCAGATGCACAGAGTGGTGCATGCATCTGGAGTTTGTTTGCAGTGGCTAGAGGCCTGGGCACACCCATTCTCTCTTTCTTTCTCTGCTTGCAAATAAATAAATAAATAAATATTAAAAAAAGAAAAAAAAAGTTGTGATTGTGAATGTATAAATCTGGATTCTTCAAAGATATTGAACCAATAGTGAATCCACATAAATTTTGCTTTTTTACATTCTCAGGTCTTCATTATGTATTCAGCTTAGCCTTTTTAGTGACTTTAATGCCCCATTTTTTTTATTATCCATGTTTTGAACTTTTTTGATGTGATGCATTTGAATTATAGTTTAATCTTGGTTTTTCTTTCTTTTATAGTGGTTTTAGTATCAGAAACAAAATATGTTTTGGGATGAAAGTAGAATAATAGATTTATATCAAATAAGGTTACAAACGATCACAATCAGAAGTTTATTCTCAAATCCCTCACAGCCATGTTCCCAAATGTGGACTCAAAATTGGTTGAGATTAGAGAAATCATGACCTGACAGCCTGGATTCTTGCAATGAAATTCCAAAGTCTAACATCAAAAGTTAAGTTCATCAACCACCCAACACTTGGAGAAAGAAGGGAGTTCAGAAAGTTGGGTGTGGTACACAGCTGTAATCCTAGCACTTGGTAGGGTGAGGCAGGGGAATCCCAAGTCTGAGGCCAGCTTGGGCGACATAGTGAGTTCAAGTCCAGCCTAAACTCTAGAGTAAGACCCTGTCTCAAAGCACTAAACAAAAACAAGAACAAAACTGTTGTAGTCAGCATTATTGTTGCTGTTCAGAAAGGAATGTGACCACGATGGTGGGGAAAACAATGGCATGAGCAGAGGGTGGCTGTCACTTCTGCTACAGCACTGCAAACAGCAGCAGGAAGGTGTGTCAAACACTGGCAAGGGGAAGCCAGCTATAACCCCCATAAACCCGCCCCCAACGACACACCTCTCACAAGGTTCCAGTTCCCAAACTGCCATCAGGTGGGGATCAAGCATTCAAAACACATAGTTTATGGGGACACCGGAATCAAACCTGCAAAAACTGCAAAATCAAACTGCAAAAACCAAATAAAAAAAAAAAAACCAAAGAAACAACTGAACAAACCCAAAAGGAGAGTTTGGCCAGGTGCCTATTTAATTCAATAGCTGAGAAATGCTGAGTGGTGGTGAAGATGAGTGAAAGACAGCATCTCTATCATACCTCCAACTTTTGAAAGGACACCATTGAAGGGTACAGACCTTTTCCTAGCTCTCCTTTTTATAGTAACACGAAAAAACTTGGAGAAAAACGTCACATCTCCCTTTGGAGGCTGATGAATTGTTAGATTATGACTCCGTGAGAATCATTTCTTCTTATAACCCTGCAGGTACCCTGAAGAACTCAGGTAATCACATGTCAAGGTCACTCTGATCACCAGAAAATTTGCTTAATACCACATGATAATGAATGAAATCAGATGCAAATATGACTTTGACCCTCACCCCACCTCATTAGAAATGTCTGTGCCCTAGCTATGCTCTCTTCAGAGCCTCACAGACCTATTCAAGGACCTTAGTGCTTTCCACAGTGATGGCTGGTATTTCTGCTGAAATCCTGTCAGCTTAGGCATCCAACCAGATGCAGGGCTAGTCCCTCCCAAGTTCAAACCTACATCATTTCATGTCTGGTTACACCTGAAGGTAGACAGCATCCTTGATACCTGTTGCCATTAGAAACCCCAAAACGAGGGCCTAGAACCCTGCCATTCTAGTCATCAATGCTGTCTCGGTGTTTGAAGCGATCATGGCCTCCATTTTTGGTTTGGTCAGCTGGGTGGAAACATCAACACTGCCCTAGCTTTTACGTAAAGCAGTGACTTGCCTCTAGGAGAGAAATGAGGCACATCCTCAGTAAAGAAAACCAGTGGCCAGGAGTTCCAGGCCATTTCATGCACCATGGTTGTGGAAGAAGAAGGGAGTTCACATTCATTTGGTAGTGACCCTGTGCCAGGAGCTGTGCTAGCTGCTCTATGTGATCTCACTTCTGGCACAACCCTGTGGGATGGAAAATGAAGAAACTGAGGCTCATTAGCTTAAGATCTGTGATAGTTTATACTCACCATCAACTTGACAAGTAGTAGAATCCCCTAGGAAATGAACCTCTGGCCATGCCTGTGAGGGATTATCTTAGTTAGATTAATTGGGGTGGGAATTAAGGTGTGTTAACTGTGGGTAGTTCCATCCCATGGGCTGGGCTCTTGGGCTGTATTGAAGAAGAAACAGCTGAGCACTTGCATTCATGGCTTTCTTCCTTCTCACTGAGGTCTGAATGTGAGCGACAGCCTCAAGCTTCTGCTGCCACACCTTCCCCACATCATGCCTTGTAACCTGCAACTGTCAAAGCTGAAATTGACCCTACCTTCCTCGAATTGCTTCTTGTCAGGTGTTTGGCCGCAGTAATGAGGAAGTAACTAATACAGAATCTGATGACAAGTAGTGGAGCTGAAATGCTAGCTGCCTTATTTTTCCTCATGAGCTTCTTTCTGAAAAAAAAAAAAAAAACAAAACCCAAAAAACCCAAACACTGAAGACAATCCCATAGATCACCTCAGTACTGTGCAGCGCCCTTCCAGAGCTGTGTGGCCAGTCAGGAAGGAAACCTTTAGGTAACAAAGTGGTAAGCCACCTTACTAGCTTTTTTTTTTTTTAAAGGCAGGTATTGGGTTGGAGAGATGGATCAGTGGTTCAAGATACTTGCAAAGTCTGCTACTTGGGTTCAATTCCCCAGTACCCATGTAAAACCAGATGCACAAAGTGGGGTATGCATCTGGAGCTTGTTTACAGTGGCAAAAGGCCTTGGCATGCTCATGCTCACCCTCACATTCCCTCTTTCTTTCTCATTGTCTCACAAATAAATAAGTAAAAACATTAAAAATCAAGGTAGGTATCATTAATTTTACTATTATTGCTTTTTTTGTGGTGCTAGGCAAATGCTCTACCATCAAGTGTATCCTCAATCCTTCACTAGAGTGATTGAGAAAATTTGCATCATCATATGTCTCCAGTGTTGTCTAAGGAAGCTGAGCATCTGAAATGGGGGTGTATGCCAACAGTGATTAATGCTTCACCGCAATAACATTGCCAGCACCCCTGCGCTTACACTTGGGAGCATTGTTAAGTTACTGAACACATGTGCTGCAATTTCTTGACAGTGGATATGATAAATGTGTGGTCTAGCTACTGTTATTCTGACTGGACTAAGAATCTTAAGTAGTTTTCATTTCATTAGCTAAGGTGTTGCACGCTTTTCAAATATTCATTGGCCATTTGTGTTTCGTCTTTTCTTCTTTTGCAAGTATGTGTGTAGAGTAGGGTATGTGATGAGTGGTGAGTGCATGTGTGTGTGCAGATATGTGGGCCCCAGCTCCGTGCATGTATGGGCAGAGGCCAGAGGAGAACATCAAGTGTCCTCCCATTACTCATCCATGTATTTCTTTCTTTTGAGATAGGCTCTGTCTCTCAACTTGGAGCTGCTGTCTGTCAGTGAATCCCAGAAATTTCCTGGTCTTTGCCCCTTACCTGCTTCCTGGACCTGGTTACAGATATAGGTGTGTGTGTGTGTGTGTGTGTGTGTGTGTGTGTGTGTGTGTGTGTGTGTGACTCCAGATGCATGTGTTACTTTGTGCATCTGGCTCTTCGTGGGTACTGGGAGATCGAACCTGGTTGTTAGGCTTTGCAGGCAAGTACCTTACCCACTAAGACATCTCACCAGCTCTACACCCAAGTTTTTTTTCTTCTGTTTTTTTTTATTGTCCATAATAAGTTACAATATTTAGTGGGCAAACAATGAGTTGTTATCCCCCAATTCCCCGCTGCCCTCCCCTCCCCAATCCGCTGGATAACCTCCTCCATGGGTCGTCTGGATCAGTCCTTGTGACAGGGGCCCATGGATAGCCTAGTATTCGGCCAGGTTCTCCTGGCCATGCCTCTGGATATTCTCCCCCACCACGGCTCTCACAATCTTTCTGCCCCCTCTTCCGCATAGTTCCCTGAGTCGTGGTGGATGAAGGTTGTGAGCTTAGGGGTCTTTGCATCAAAAATTGTTGGTTTCTGTCTCACTGGCTTATCCTGTGTTGATTTCATAGCTGTGGCTGTGGGTCCATTGTTCATCCCGTCATTCTCTGCGGAGTTCCATTTGGATCATCCACAGTATGACTGTGGTGGCTCCTCTCCTGCCAGAATCTCAGCCATTGGCCTACAGTTGGTTGGTAGGGTTAGATGGGCCCCAGCTCTCTAGTTGCATCCTGAAAAATACAAACACAATCTCCATCAGAGAGTGAGATCAGTGCAGGCCAACAAACATACACAGTTCTGGACTACCTAGATTCTATCCCTAGTAGCCTCCCCGTAAATTGCTCCCACAGTGCAACTTGTCCTGGGAGCCCAAGAGTATGGGATGCCCATCATCCAGAATCCTAAGTTACAGCCAAGGGGTCTCCCTCACCAAGTGGAAAATTGGCCAAATTCGAAAGCTGTTGATTGTCTCCCCCAGGCCCAGGCTCCTCCATTACACATGTGCTCCTTTCTTGGTTCGCTGTTCTTTCCCAGTAGGAGGTGTGGTCAGCCTACTCATGACCGCAGATTGTGTTTCGTGTCAGTGGTCTCTGTTTATTCCAGCTGTCGTTGATCAGTTTCCCCTGGCAGCCTGTGCAGTGCCTTCCAGCACTACACTAACTGCCTTCTGTACACCCAGCTTTTTATGTGAGTTCTGGGGAGTAGAGCTTGAGGGTCTCTGGCCTGAGAGGCCCTCATGCTTGTGTGGCAAGTGACCTTAGCTGCTGGGCCATCTCCCTAGCTCTGTGTTTCTTCTTTTTGTGCACTGTCTGCTCAATTTATTGGTAATTTTATTGATTGGAAGATTTATTTTCCTCTTTTCAGAAGTGTATATGTATGGTGACACATATTAAATATAGTCTAGCATGTGACCTTAGGTAAGTTACTTCCCTGCAATTAGCTTCAGTTTCCTCCTTTGAAAAATAAGATTAATGATAGTATCTCCTCACTGAGTTGTTGTGAAGATTACTTCAGGTGGTAAAGCACAGACTGGCTCAATACATAGTACTTATTCTTGCTATGAACTGATAATGTTTGTGTGAAATTAACTATTCAGTGATGGGTATAGCCAGATTCAGTCATCCTGAAGCAATCACAGAGGATTGGCTCCAAGACCCATGTATACATCAATATCTGTGGATGTTCAAGTCCCTTATGGAAAATGGTGTGGTAACTGCATGTAACCTGTGCATATGTTTGTCATACAGCTTAAATCATCTCTAGATTACTCATAATGCTAATACAACATATTGCTAAATA
Organism: Zapus hudsonius; assembly: GCA_004024765.1. NCBI lineage: Eukaryota > Metazoa > Chordata > Mammalia > Rodentia > Dipodidae > Zapus > Zapus hudsonius. Next base: position 8,046 of record PVHP010039330.1, on the reverse strand, counting down.
GTTATACTGTATTATTTAGGGAATAATGAAAATAATCCTTTTATATTCAGTAAAGATGAGGTTTTTTCTTTTCCTGTGTGTATATGGTATTGTGTGTATGTGTTTATATGACATATGTATTCATATGTGCAGAAATGTGGCTGTCACAGTGTGCAAGGGACTTTTGGGCGATGGTCTCCATTTGAGGCAAGTTCTCTCTCTCTCTCTCTCTCTCTCTCTCTCTCTCTCTCTCTCTCTCTCTCTCTCTCTTTCTCTCCCTGTAGTTGAACACTGTTGTACTCACTGCTCACCAGACTAGCTGGTATTTGAGATTCTGAGAAATTCTCCAGTTCTCCTGTCTCTGCTTACCATCTTGTCATCACTGTGCTGGGATTAGAGAAGTCCACCATGGCTTCCAGCCTTCACGTGGGGTTTGGACATCCAGATTTGGGTACTCCTGCTTAAGTAGCAAGCATTTATCCACTGAGTCATCTTTCCATCCCAAAATATATATATTTAAAAAATTTTATTTTTGTTTTAATTTTTCACATTTTCATAGATATATGTTATAGTTTGATTATATGGAGCCCACATTCCCTTCTTTTATCTCCCTCAGTCTCACTATACTCATGCTTCTTTTCTCTTATTTGTGGCTATGCCACAGAAGAGAATGACCCCCTCTCCAGCAACCTTCAGCTCTTATTAACTCATTAAGGAAGGGAATGGTATCCTAAGCACGTTTCTTATCTATAACAGAATGTTAACTGCACTATCATGTGAAAGTCTTGTATGGGTAGCTACATTTTGTTTAAGTTCATGAGTACTTTTATCATGGAAAGCTTTTCTTTATCTATTATGAGGGATAATTTTGCTGGGTATGTAATTTGGGTTGGTAACCATGGTTTTCAATATTTGGAATTCTCCATTCCAAGCCCTCTGGCTTTTAGAGTTTCCATTGAAGATCAAATTTTATTCTGATTAGCTTACCTTTATAAGGGATGAGCTGTTTTTCTCTTACTGCTTTTATAAATCTTTTTTTTTCTGTGTTTAAACTATAATGTGACATGGGGGGTTCTTTTCTGGTCCTGTCTATTTGGCATTCAGTATGCCTCTTGTACCTGGATGGATTCAGTATGCCTCTTGTACCTGGATGGGTTTCTCTTTCATAAGATTTGGAAATTATTCTTCTATAATTTTATCAAAAATATTTTCTTTTAAAAATATTTTATTTTTTTGAGAGAGAAAGATATATGACTCCATATATCTCCATATATATGTATGTGTATATATATCTCAACAGAGATATCTCAACAGATCTCAACAGAGAATTCACAGAGGAAGAAACACATATGGCCTTTACACACCTGAGAAAGTGCTCAGCATCCTTAAGCATCAGGGAAATGCAAATAAAAACCACAATGAGATTCCACCTTACTCCAGTCAGAATGACAATCATAAAAAAAAACCAACAACAATATTTGTTGGTAGCCGGGCGTGGTGGCGCATGCCTTTAATCCCAGCATTTGAGATTAAATTAAATACATACATATATATGGAGAGAGAGAGAGAGAGAGAGAGAGAGAGAGAGAGAGAGAGAGAGAGAGAGAGAGAGAATGAATGAGAATGAATGAATGGGTGTGCCAGAGCCTCTTGCCATTGCAAATGAATTCCAGATGCACCACTTTGTGCATCTGTCTTTATTTGGATATTGGGGAACAGAAACCATGTTGTCAGGCTTTGAAAATAAATATCTTTAATCACTGAGCCCATCTCTCCAGCCCCCAAAATATTTTCTTTGCCATTGACCTCCTTATGTAACTATGATTCAAACATTTGGTCACTTTAAGGTGTTTCACATTTCTCTCATTTTCTGCTCAAATATTTTTTGAATTTGCCATTGATTTTTGTCTCCTGATCTATTTCATAGGCCTTGTCCTCATTTTCTGATATTCTGTCCTCCACATGATCTATTCTACTGATAAGACTTTCTTGGGAGCTTTTTTTTTTTTTTTTTTTTTTTTTTTTTTTTTTTTTTTTTTTTTTTTTTTTTTTTTTTTTTTTTTTTTTTTTTTTTTTTTTTTTTGGTTTTTCGAGGTAGGGTCTTACTCTAGCCCGGGCTGACCTGGAATTCACTATGTAGTCTCAGGGTGGCCTTGAACTCATGGCGATCCTCCTACCTCTGCCTCCTGAGTGCTGGGATTAAAGGCGTGCACCACCATGTCCTGTCCGGTGGGAGCTTTTTAATTGAGTTGTTTAATTTTTTTAAATATATATTTATTGTCCATAATGAGTTACATTATTTAGTGGGCAAACAATGAATTGTTATCCCCAATTCCCCAATTCCACCCCTCCCCATCCCCGATCAGTTGGATATCCTCCTCCGTGGGCTGTCTGTATTAGTCCTTGTGGCAGGGGATCCCGGATAGCCTAGTACTTAGCCCGGTCTTCCTGGCCCAAGTGTGTTGTTACTGAAGGGTGCCATGCCTCTGGACAGTCTCCCCCACCACGGCTCAGGTTTTTCTTCATTGAGTTCAATTTTCATTCTTTGACTGTCTCATTATAGTTAGTTTATGCTTGTGTTCTCTTTGAATTCATTCATGTGTCTATTGAGTTTTTTTTAGTTGATTCTCTTGGATTCCATTCAGGTGTATACTCTAGTTCTCTCTTTTTTTGTATAGGATTATCATAATTGTGCTTTGGAATTCTTTGTCTGGAGTTTCTTCTATGTAGTTTTCATTTGAGGCTTCAACTATGGGGCTGGGCACACTGGGTAAGGATATCTTGCTTTGATTTCTTATGTTACTTGTTTTGTGTGGGGGTTTACCCATCTGGAGATAATCCCTTTGTCTTGCTGAGAATGTAGCAATAGCGGCTCCACTGGGGACACTGGATGGGCTGAAGCTGGGACCCCTCCAGTATCAGACACAGTGGATCACAGACTCACTGAACTGAGCCTGGACTGCTCCAGGTGGTCTATTCAAGTCAGGGCCAGAGGCCTATGTCTAGTGGCCTGGGTCTCCTAGTTCAGTGCTGGTGGGCTACTTGCTGGTCTGTGTTGGGTTCAGGGGGGTTTCTTTAGGGTGTTCACCAAATGGCCTGGTCCTCTTTACTCAGGTGCCCCCTACACATGCATCTGGGTTGGGTGTAGTACAGAGCCTATCAGGCCAAGTGGCGTGATCCTCTTTGCTCTGGGCGGGTGGCCAACATGCGGGTCACTAAAACAATATTTTTAAATTTATGTTTAGTTGAATCATCAGTTATAGAACTATGGGTAAAGAAGCTTCACTGTATTTTATTTTAATCAAGAATTCCTTGAGTATAATTTAGTTATATGTTAATTTTAGTCTGTGTCCTTGATTATAACTCTTAAATAATGAAGAAAATGACTGTGATTACAGTATGGTCAAATCCTCTTTTAATCCCCACCCATTTCCTCCTCCGGATGGCCCAAGGCTCAGGATTGGAGCAGGGCTCTCCTCTTTGAACCATGCCTTATATTTTAGAGGACAAAGGCCAGCCCTGACCATGACTTCCCTGGCACCCTCTATGCAAATTGGCCTGCAGGTCCCTTCATGATGCTGGCTGAGTTTCCAGGGAACACAGAAGGTTATTCATAGTGTCAGCTCTAGCCATGGTGCCTGAAGACATTCATATATTTTTAGTATTTTCTCCTTAGGGTCTGACTGAAAAGGTCATGCCTATTTTCATATCTAATGTCAACTTCTGAATAATCATGGTGAAGAACTCATTTTTGTTAATAGAGCCCAAGCAATGTCAAGATGTAGGGTTTTTTTCCTCTTTGGAATATCATTTTATTAATGGCCTATAAGGGAAGTGCTTTGTAAACCCTAAAGCAGTTGATAGGCATTCTTACAAAGGTGAGGAGAAGGAGGAGCTGGGCCTGGGAAGGCTGCCCTGGGGAGGAGGAGTCAGGTGAATCCAGACAGCTTCAGGAGGTTGGACTAGAGCCTATGAGAAGCAGGTCAGAGGCATGGATTTCATGCTTTCTATTCATCAGAGCTAAGAAGACATGGAGTATCATACTGACAATGAGTACCTCAACCTTGGATGGAGTCAAGCCAAGACTGGAAGGAAGTTGGAGACGAGTCCTGTGGGAGCAGGAGACTGGATGAGATGCACCCAGGGCCCTGTGGTTGAGTGAATCTGTAGGGTGGAGGTGGGGCTGTTCTGCATTTTGGGTTTGGGCACTGATTAATGTGAATGCCAGAAGATTCGGGCAGCTCCTGAAGATAAACATGTGTGGACACATTGTCTTAGGGATGATTTTGTGTATTAGTTTTCACATGTCTTAATCTCTAAGGAATTATATTTGTCTGCTATAATGGTTAAGTGAAATAGGACTAAAATATGTTTTTTTTTCATTTCTCCCCCAAATTTCAATAATGACCACTTTTAGCTATATCTCATTTGATCTTGTCAGATTTTTTTGCACATGGGCAAACAGAGGGAAGTGAGGTGAGTGGCAGAGCCTACACTATCCCTTCTGGCTTCTGGTCCAGTGCTCTTTCTGCTATATTGAACTGCCTCTAGCTATGGGGCATTGAGGAAATCTGTGAAAAGTGGGGTGCTGAGATAAGCAGGAAGTCACACATGAACCCAGAAGGCCACCTCCTTTAGGCACAAGTCCTTTCTCTCTGGTAAAGCATGTACACATGACAGATGCTCTGCAGATGCTTGTGAACAAGGCAATACTGCAGTGCCTGGTACCCAGTTCGTCATTTATAAATGGCTACTGAATAAAAGCACCACAGCTTTTAAGAGCTCCATGAGTGCCATTCACTGAGGCTTGGGGTGCAGGAAAAGGCCCTTGCTGTTCCTCGTTATGTCTTCTACTCTTGAATTTGTAGGTAAACTAAACCTTACAATGGTGGCCTGCTTCAAGTTCTGATGCCTTCTGATTTGTGTGTGTGTTTGTGTGTATGTATCATGCATGGTGTGTGTAGTGTATACACATGAGTTGTGTATATATATATGTGTGTGTGTGTGGATGCATGTGCCCTGTGTGCACATGTGTGGAGGCCAGAGGAGGATAACATATGTGCTCTATCACTCTTCTGCCTGATTTCCTTGAGACAGAGTCTCTCATTGAACCTGGAGCTCACTGTCCATTCTTACCCTCATTCCCTGATGGATTGGCTGACCAGTGAGCTCCAGTGATCCTCTGGTCCTATTCAGCACTGGAGTTACAGGCATGCATGGCATTCCCTGGCTTTTTACCTGGGTGCTGGGGTTTGAACGCAGGTCTTCATGCTTGTGTAGCAAGTATTATTATTCATGAGCTATCTCTCTAGTCTCTGCCTTCAAGTTTTTTTTTTATAAATTGTCTATAATGAGTTACATTATTTAATAGGCAAACAATGAGTTGTTATCCCCAGGTCCCCAATGTCCCTCTTCCCCATCCCCAATCAGCTGGATATCCTCCTCTGTGGGCAGTCTGGAACAGTCCTTGGGGCAGGGGACCATGGATAGCCTAGGAGTCAGCACAGTTCTGCCAGCCCTAGTATGTTGTTACTGAGGGGGGCCATGTCTCTGGATATTCTCTCCCACCAAGGCTCTCACAATCTTTCCGCCCCCTCTTCTGCTCAGTTCCCTGAGTCGTGGTGGGTGAGTATTAAGGCTGCTTTATTGTTGAGGACTTAGGGGTCTCTGTACTTCTGCTTTAGGTTGTGTCGAATATCATTGGTTTCTGTCTCACTGGATTATCCTGTGTTGACTGATTGGCTGTGGCTATGGGTCCCTTGTTCATCCCATCATTCTCTGCGGGGTTCCATATGGATCCTCCATGGTATGTCTGGGGTGGCTCATCTCTTGCCAGGATGTCAGCTACCGGCCTGTGGTTCATTGGTAGGGTTGGATGAGTCACAGCTCTCTCGCTGCATTCTGAAAGATGCAAACAGAATCTCCATTGGAGAGTGAGATCAGTATAGGTTAACTGAGATACACATTTCTGAATTTGCTAGATTCTATTTTTAGTAGCCTCTCCTTCAATTGCTCGAATAGTGCATCTCTCACTGGGGGCCCCAGAGTCAGGCTCCCAATGCATATTGCCCTAAGTCCCCAGTTCCAGTTAAGGGCTCCCCCTCACTAAATGGAATATTTGGCCGAATTTAAAAACTGTTGATTTCCTCCCCCAGGCTTTGGCTCCTCCATTGCACAAGTGCTCTTTTCTTGGTTCACTGTTCTCTCCCAGTAGGAAGGGTGGTCAGCCTACTCATGGCAGCAGACTGTTTCATGTCAGTGGTCTCTGTTTGCTCCAGCTGTTGTTGACCAGCTTCTCCTGGCAGCTTATGCAGTGCCTTCCAGCACTACACTAACTACCATCTGGGGGCTGGATACCATTCTGGACCTCGAAAGTTCTCTCGATGTTGATCGATAGCTTTCTATGGTTTCTTCAGCAACAGGGATTTGCCTCAGGCCTGGGGTGGGCATTCAAGAGCCTTGACAGAATCCTATCTTGTTTTTGGGACCTTATGAGTCACTTTGGTCAATAGCTCAGTGAGGGAAGGAACCGATGACTGGGACTAGGGGTTGTCAGACTGATCAATTTTTCACTGGCTTAGACTCTCTCCCCTATTATTCATGGCCCCTCTTGCCAGATGACACCCACTACTTGCTCAAATAGGTTACAGTGTGTTTGTGAGGATTTTATGATTTTGAACCCATTTTGGTTTACCCTCATACTTAAGCCATTCCCCTCCCCCATCCCTTTCCCCTCATTCATAACCTCTCACTTCTTTCTACTAGTCTGGGTAGAGTTTACGGTTAGCCTGGTTAAGGGCCACATATGAAGGAGAATATGCCGTGTTTGGCTCTCAGTTCTTTTGAGAGATCGCTTAGTAGGATCTGCTCCAAGTCAGACCATTTTCCCCTAAATTTCGATATATCATTTTTCCTTTCAGTTGAATAGAATTCCATGGTGTAAATATTCCAGAGTTTTGTTATCCATTCCTCCATGGAGGGGCATTTTGGTTGATTCCAATTCTTGGCTATTATGAATTGAGCTTCTATAAACATAGTTGCACAAATGTCTCTATCCTGATATGTGACATCTTGCGGGTAGATGCCTAGTAGAGGGATAGCTGGGTCCATTGGTAGCTCCATGTCCATTCTGTTGATGAGTCTCCACACTGCTTTCCATAGTGGTTGAACAAGTTTGCAATCCCACCAGCAGGGAATGAGGGTTCCTTTTTCGCATCCATGCCAGCAATTATTTTTTTTTATTTTTTATTTTTTTTGGTTTTTCGCGGTAGGGTCTCGCTCTAGCCCAGGCTGACCTGGAATTCACTGTGTAGTCTCAGGGTGGCCTTGAACTCACGGTGATCCTCCTACCTCTGCCTCCGAGTGCTGGGATTAAAGAAGTGCGCCACCACGCCCGGCTACCAGCAAATATTGTTTTTTTTTTTTTTATGATTGTCATTCTGACTGGAGTAAGGTTGAATCTCATTTTGGTTTTTATTTGCATTTCCTTGATGCTTAAGGATGCTGAGAACTTTCTCAGGTGCATAAAGGCCATATGAGTTTCTTCCTCTGTGAATTCTCTATTGAGATCAGTGCCCCATTTTGTGAGGGGGCAGTTTGAGTTTTTGTTATTAATTTTTTTGAGTTCTCTGTAGGTTCTGGAAATTAGACCTCTGTCTGAGTTGTAGCTGGCAAAAATCATCTCCCAGTTTTAAGGGGGTCTATTGGCTCTGAGTATGGTGTTTTTGTCTGTACAGAAGCTTTTGAGCCTGATCAGGTTCCATTGGTTAAGTGAATTTTACACTTCCTGGGCTACTGGGAATTTTCTCAGGAAGTTATTCCAAACTGTTGCAGTCAGCTTTCTAGTTGCTGCACAGAAAGAACCTAAGCAAAAGCGGCTTGTAGAGGAATGGGTTTATTTGGCTTACGGACTCGAGGGGAGACTCCATTCTGGCAGGGAAAACGATGGCATGAGCAGAGGGCTGGACATCACCTCTGCCACAGCACTGCAAACAGCGGCAGGAAGGTGTGCCAAATACTGGCAAGGGGGAGCTGGCTTATAACCCCCATAAGCCCACCCCCAACAAC
>PVHP010039329.1:0-16418 GCA_004024765.1 Zapus hudsonius | reverse complement strand
AAAGAAAAGAAAAGAAAAGAAAAGAAAAGAAAGGGAATGCCACCCAGTCAGGTCTTGACCAGAAGAGGAAGCTTCTAAGCAGAGCTAGTGTTGATCACTCACTCCAGGTGTCCAGGCCCTGCAGCCCTAGGACAGGATGCTAACAGGAGCATCCCCTGGCCTGTAGGTCCCCATCCCAGGAGGGCAGGTAAGCACACTGTACCTGCCCAGGGCTTTCATAGGACAAGCAGCTGTAAGAGAGCACACGGGTCACGCACAGGCTATGAACATTACCCACAGTGATCTCAATGTCTCCCTTGACTGTTTAACAAGGGACCCTGCTGCTTTCGGCTGCCTGGAGGAGGTGGAATCTGGACTATAAGACTGGGTCTCTCTTGCCCAAACATCGCTGTGGTGTTTAGTCTGGGGCCCTGCCAGGTTTTCAGGAGGGGACAGGTCATGCACCTGGAACAGTGTGCCTGGCTTCTCTGGTGAAAGGTGGTAAAGCTGTACAGATGAGTAGATTCATCCAGCCTCCAACGCGATTAAATGTTTAGCACAAATTAGAATGAGTGAATAACTTGTCTTGGTCAGAATCCAGGGACTGCTTAAGGCTGGTGTGTGTCTGCCTCTGTGCGCTGCTCTGTTTAAAGCTCCATCTTGCTTTTCTCGGAATTATTCTAGAATTCCCAGCACATTCTGGATCTTCTACAGAAGGAGTTGTCATTTCCTGCCCTGAGGAGCCTCCTCCCTCAGCTGCCAGAGCTTCGGCTCTCTCTCCCTTCCTCTGCTCTGCCGTAGCTTCCAGTAGACAGAGAATGAAGAAAGGGATCATGGGAATATAACACTGCTCTTCCCTCATTTCATGCCAGTCTGGATCTGAGAATGAAAGACAGGGCCAGTCCCCTGGCTCCCCTGTGTAGGATGGGGAATGGAAGTGACATTGTCCAACGCAGCATGGGTGACGAGGCCCATCTGCCAGTACTCTTGGAGGGTCTCTGTCATGGTTTGATCCAGGTGTTTGATCCAGGTGTCCCCCACAAACAAATGAATGTGTTCTGATAGATTGATCCTCAGCTGATGGCAGTTTGGGTTTTACAACCTCAATGGAGCTGTGTTGTTGGGGGTGGGCTTATGGGGTTATAAGCCAGCTTCCCCTTGCCAGTATTTGGCACACCTTCCTGCCGCTGTTTGCAGTGCTGTGGCGGAGGTGATGTCCAGCCCTCTGCTCATGCCACCATTTTCCCTGCTAGGATGGAGTCTCCCCTTGAGTCCGTAAGCCAAATAAACCCATTCCTCCACAAGCCGCTTTTGTTTGGGTTCTTTCTGCGCAGCAACTAGAAAGCTGACTGCAACAGTATCCATGGGACCAAAGAGTCCATCGGTAGAGAAAAAGGAGAAGGGAGGCTGGAGAGATGGCTCAGCAGTTTAGGTAGGTGCTTGCCTGCAAAGCCTAACGACCAAGTTCATTGCCCTAGTACCCACATGAGCCAGACGCACAAAGTGGCCCATGCATCTGGAGTTCATTCGCAGTGGCTAGAGGCCCTGACATGCCCTTTTTTTTCTTTCTTTCTCCCTTTGCTAAATAAATAAAATATATTTTTGAAAAAAAGGAGGAAGTGGGAAGGATAGAGAGAAGAAGTAGGAAGGAAAAAGGAGGAAGAAGAGTGAAGGGGAGACAAGGAGGAGAAGCTAGGAAGGAAGGGGATGGGGAGAAGGAAGGAGAGGAGGGAGGGAAGAGGAGGAAGTAGAGAAGTTCCAAAGGAATTTTCTAAACACCCTACTAATGGTCATTCTTTTGGGAGCTCAGAGCTGTTATAAAGGGAGCTATGTAAGCAAGGGAATTTTGAATTTGCAAGTTATTTGGACATGAAGGTGGAGAATCTGTGACCCAGAAAGTGGGTGGGGATGAAGGTGAGCACAGGAAGAAAGAAGGAAGCTGAAGGGTTGGTGATGGAAAGCCCCCTGGAACTGGTCTTGCTTCTCAGGAGCTAGGGCCTGCCTGGGCAGTGTGGATGTCCGCCCAGGCCCTGGGGCCTCTCACCAGCAGCACCCAGAGAGGTTAGTAAGAGCTGCTGCGGACTTGTGGGCTGCTCTCGCATTGTCTCATCCTGTGTTGTGGCAGAGGCTGGGTCAGGACAGGGGTGTCAGCAGGCTGTGGACTGGCTCTCTGGGAACGCCTGGAGAGCCCTGCTTCCCCTCTGAGGACAACCGGTTTGGGTCCCAACTGGATTCAGGGCCCCAGGCCATGTCATAGGACCAGCTCACAGAGGCCCTAGTGGGCTGGAGTGAGTTGGAGCTTTCCCATTCTACTCCAAGGGGCCTTCAGAAAACAGGCTATTTCTCTGTGGAAGACCTCAGCACACTGCACACTCAGCACACTGTGTGGGAGGCAGCACCTGGCTGGCTTCTGCTCTATGGATACAGATCTGATGTGTGTCAGAGAACAGACCTGTGGTATGTCTGATTAATCATAAAGACCCATGAAAGAGCTATAAGCATGTTTTGTATCTTTTTTTGCACATGTGTGTATGGTGAGTGTGTGTGTGTGTGTGTGTGTGTGTGTGTGCGCGCGCGCGCGCGCGTGCACGGGCAAGTGTGCAGCAGATATGTGTGGGTGCACACTGGCATGTGGAGGTCAGAGGTCAACATCAGTTCTCTTCCCCAACTGCTCTCTACCTTATTATTACTGAACCCAGATCTCAGCCCATTCACCTAGACTAGCTAACCATTGAGTCCCGGGGATCCTCTGTCTCCACCTCCCCAGCCCTAGGATTACCAAGTGAGCCAGCACACCCTGCATCAATTCTGAGGGTCCCACCATGTTTGTGTGGCCAGCATTTTATCCACTGAGCCATCTCCCCAGGCCTATTTTGTTTTGGAAACACTGAGTCTGCTTATAGATCTGTGATCACATCCTTGCAACCTGAACGTTGAGATGAGTGTGTCCCCAACCCCAACCCGGGCTTTATTCATGCATCTATTTGTCACTAGAAGGCCTGAGACGATGGACAGACATTTGTCAGTGCGTCCTCTGTGAAGTGGTGGGAAGGGGAGAGTCATCAGGCATGCCAGCACATGGGGGGAATCCCTTTTGTTCCAAAAGTGCTTCTTCAAAGGGGACAGCGTCCACAGCTCCCTTTGAGAGGACATGGCGGTGTGGGAGGCTCTGTGGGTCTCCCTACAGTGACAAAACCTGGGGATTGGTCCTTCCCTTAAAATGCACAGTCTCGCAAAACAGCAGACACAAAGCAGCCACAGAGAAGCGAGCGCCAGGCAGAGTGTGGGCTGAGGAATCCTGCCTCCCGAGGAGGTTGACAGTCAAAGGAAGCTGACTCGTCATGGGTGTCCAAGGCAGTGTTCTGCAGGTAAAGAGCAGTAGAGCGATTCCCACCCACTCACAAATTCCACGCTGGAAGCTCTGGGAGTGGCCGAGTGGCTTCCACTATTGGCCCATTCACAGCCCCATCTTTTGAAGAGAGAAACTGACAAACTTCTTAAAGCAACCGCCTCTGTTTCGGTGTTTTCAGGAACAGTCATGGGAAAGCTAGCCTTCCACTCTTTGGATTCACATTTATGCCCGCTGTTGTTTTCTATAAAATAAGATGCAAAGTCAGTTATCCAAGAACTACTACTGCATCCATGAATGCCGACAAAATAATTATTGAAGAAAAACTGATTGGAGAGGACTTTGCCAGCAGACAAAAATTCCCCTAAGCTTTGCACACATGTCTAACACAGAACTAAAATTTTGCTCAAGTTGGGTGTGGTGAAACATGCCTTTAATCCCAGCATTTGGGAGGTTGAAGTAGGAGGATCACTGTGAGTTCGAAGCCACCCTGAGACTAGAGAGGAAGTTCCAGGTCAGCCTGGACTTCAGTGACAACCTATCTGGAGAAAAGAAAAAAAAAAACTCATTTGGACAAAGTATGAAGCTAAATAAAATTCTGAGAGTAATAGACTATAAGAAATAATGTCAAATAATTAAGACCAGATCAAAGTATCAAAAGTTAAGATAATTTACTTCAGTCAGTGTAAGATAATATATCATTAAAATATGATGAATCTTTAAGTGTTATGGAATTAAAGAGAGGAAGAAGGAATTAAAGCATTTGTGGAAGGCTTGCTCAGAGAATAATGAACAATAAAGTCAGATGCAAGATTTGTACATACATATTGCTGTGAAACTTACCTTTAAAATAAAATGCAAACAATACTTCAGCTGATTAAAGCTGTACAGGCTTTGACAAGAGGCTCTTCAGCCCAAGCCACTTTAAACAAGATCTCTGCAGACAGGGCAAATGTCTCAGCAGTTAAAGGCGCTTGCTTACAAAGTCTGCCGGCCTGGGGTTTCATTCCCAAGCCATCCACACAAACAGGATGCACAAAGTGGTACAAAAGTTGAGGGCTAGAGAGATGGCTCAGCAGTTAGGGTGCTTGCCTGCAAAGCCTAATGACCCGGGGTTCAATTCCCAGTGCCCATGTAAAGCCAAATGCACAAAGTGGTACATGCATATGGAGTTCATTTGCAGGGGTCAGAGGCCCTGGTGTGCGCTCTCTCTCTCTCTCTCTCTCTCTCTCTCTCTCTCTCTCTCTCTCTCTCTCTCTCTCTCCTCTCTCTGCATGCAAATAAATAAAATATTTTTAAAATATTTCATAGCCCTCAATCCCATGGAGCACACCAGCAATCCCACCGAGGAGGTCCTCAGTGGAATGGGGGCAGGGAGGAGGGAAACGGTGGTACCCACGCATGATTTGTTCATACAAAGTTTCTACTTAATAAAACCAAAATGTAGTGCAAGCATCTGGCATTCATTTGCAAGCTGCAAGAGGCCCTGGACACCCACACATACACACGTGTGCAAATGAATAAAGAAAAAATTTAAAAATATGATCTTTGTACTAGCTGATGTCTGCATCAATCAGTGATATCTACATTATCCAGATATAGAGATTTATGGGAAGCTATAGCTTTCCCCCTATAGACATTTACTGAAGTTTTTATTTCTTCTTATTGCAGTAAGACACCATAGTAGACAACCCTCTCTCTCCTTCCCTCTCCCAATCCCCAGAGAGAGGACCGGCCGCATTTTTCCTAAGCCAATTGTGCAGCAGAGATGTAGGCTGCTTGAAAGAAGAAGGGAAGAAAGAAAGGAGTAACAGAGAAGAGTGACGATACGATGTAATAAAATGAACTGTAGTTTGGGGGTTTTGTTCTACTACCAGTCAGAAAGAGAGAAATCTCTGGCAGGTTTAACATTTTTGAAGGAACTTTTTGCAGTCTGGTTAAATCAGCAAGCCTGACAACCTGCACCAGGGTGATAGAGACAGACACTGAGGATACTCAAAACGTACCAAAACAGAAATCCAGAAGCTGATGGGAGCTCAACACTAAAGTAGACTTAAAGTATACTCACCAGGGCTCAGGGAATTTTGTGGAAGAGGGGGCAAAAAGATTGTAAGAGCTACACAGTGGAAAGGAATATCCAAAGGCACTGACCCCCCCCCAAAAATGACTGGCTGCTGTCCTCACAACTCATAGCCCACAACCCCATGGTGCATACTAACAATCCCAGTGAGGAGGGCCCTCAGCGGAATGGGGGCAGGGAAGAGGGAAATGATGGTACCAACACATGATGTGTCCATACTAAGTTTCTACTGAAAGAAAGAAAGAAAGAAAGAAAGAAAGAAAGAAAGAAAGAAAGAAAGAAAGAAAGAAAGAAAGAAAGAAAGAAAGAAAGAAAGAAAGAAAGAAAGAAAGAAAGAAAGGGAAAAGAAAGGAAAGGAAAGAAAAAAGAAAGAGTTCGTGTTTCTAGGATCTACTCTGTATTCAGTTTAGGATGGATGGGGTCCTGTCTAGTCAAAATAGCACTGCCCCCTCCTTGAGTCTGGTGGCGATGTGGAAGGTAGCTAGGGAGCTGGTTAGATATAAAGACAGAGAGGTCAAGAGACTGTAGCAGTTAAAGATGGAGGCAATGGGTTGAAAGAGATTTTCTCTAGAAGGAAATATCGCTCCACCAATATATGCATTTTAATTAGATAATTGTATGGGGCTGGAGAGATGTCTTAGCAGTTAAGGCGTTTGCCTGCAAAGCAGAACGACCCAAGTTTGATGCCCCAGGACCCACATAAAGCCAGATGCACAAGGTGGCGCATTATGTCTAGTTTGTTTGCAGTGGTTGGAGGTTCAGCCACATCCATTATCTCTCTCTCTCTCTCTGCCTTTCTCTCTCTCTTTCTCTCCCTCTCAAATAAATAAAATACTTTTAAAAAATAATTAGATAATAACAAGAATCTAATTCAGCAATGGACACCAATACCACTTCACTCTCTGCATGACAGAATCTCAAGAGCTTGAGAGGCATGGGCATACTCTTAATCAGCTATGAACCTTCAACTAGGCTGTTCCCAAAGAATTTTGAGCTACCTATTATCGTTTTAAAAGTTCAAGGAGTCAAGACTTTAACTCATCTTGATGATCAAGTCAACTTCTCAGGAAATGCTTCCACAACTTAGCACCAAAGCTCTGTGTGGAAGTTTGAAGGGAATGTTCTCCATGGACGCATATGCTTTGAACACTTGGTCCCCAGCTGGTGGCAATTTGGGAAAGTAATGGAGCCTTGCTGGAGGAGGTGTGAAACTGTGGGTGAACCTTGAGGTTTACTCCCTCAACCCACTAGGTGTTCAGAGTTCTCTCACTCAGGCTATTCCCCCTGGCTGCTGAGACACCCCAGCTGCCTGCCCACCATGATGAAAGTTCCCCTTGAAGCCAGAAGCTGAAATAAACCCTTTCTGCCATCAACACCTTCTGGTTAGGTATTTTGTTCCAGCGAGAAAACTGTTACTGCTATTTTCTGGCTTGGGCAGAGGTGCATCCCTGTCCAGGTATGTTTCTGAAACTAACCTGTAGAAACCAACCTGAGGGCTCTGTTCTTGTAACAAGCTGTGAGTGACAGCTCTCTCCCACCATGGGTTCCTGCCTTCCTCCTTGCCTCACTGTATCTTCATCCTGGTTCACTTCACAATGGGGGGGAAAAAACACTGAAAGACACTGAGTCATGCCAGGTGCTGGCAGTTATTAGATTGAAGGTTCTGGTCCCACTCAGCACATTTCCAGGTTTTATGAAATCATGTGAGAACGACTGCTTCACAAAAAGTCCTTAATGTTGATGGGAAATTTTTTCTAGAAATGTTCGATATATTTCAGTTCTGGTAAGTGGGTGGAATTCTATTCATTATAGAATGCAAAGTGAAGCTCTCCAGCAGTTACAGCCTGTGCCAAGTCTAATGGTCCATACACTAGAGAGGGTGAGGAAGAAGGGTCAGAAGCTGAGGGCACCCTGGGCTATATAATGAGACTCTGTCTAAAACAATGCAAATCCCAAAATCTCTTTTAAAATATTTTAAAATTTATTTATTTATTTACTTATTTATTTGCAAGCAGAGAGAGATGGAAGAGAGACAGACAGAGAGAATGGGTTGCCATGGCCTTCCATAGGATTGTCATAACAAATGAACTCTAGATGCATGTGCCACTCTGTGTATCTGGCTTTATGTGGGTACTGGGGAATCAAACTAGGGTCGTTAGGCTTTTCAGGCAAGTGCCTTAACCACTGAGCAATCTCTCCAACCCCTCTAAAACTCTTTTTCTGCTGAGTCAAATAAGACAAGTTGAAAGAAAAGTCCTTTGAAAATAAGTAACTTGGTGGACATGGCTGAAAGCTGTGGTGCCATTGTGGAAGAAGGCACCTGTTGCAGTCAGCTTTCTAGTTGCTGCGCAGAAAGAACCCAAACAAAAGCGGCTTGTGGAGGAATGGGTTTATTTGGCTTACAGACTCGAGGGGAGACTCCATCCTGGCAGGGAAAACGATGGCATGAGCAGAGGGCTGGACATCACCTCTGCCACAGCACTGCAAACAGCGGCAGGAAGGTGTGCCAAACTCTGGCAAGGGGAAGCTGGCTTATAACCCCCAAAAGCCTGCTCCAACAACACAGCTCTAGTGATGTTCTAATTCCTGAATTGCCATCAGCTGAGGATCGATCTATCAGAACATATTCATTTGTTTGTGGGGGACACCTGGATCAAACCATGACAGCACCTAAGGCTCTGAAATGAGGAGAGCAAGAAGGAATCCTCCAGGCGTGTATCGAATTTGAAGGTAAGGACAGAAATATGACTGCTGAAATGTGTGTACTGTGTGCATGACATATCTGTGCACATGGGGATACTGTAAGTGTACCCATGCAACTATGCGTTGCTTATCTATGCACACGTCAATTTGCATACCCATGCATCTGTGCATTCTGATGTATATGCTGACGCCTATGCACATAGGCTTGTTTTTCTCAGCTCCATATACTAAAATGACTAAGTGGTGAGATCACCCAGTAGCATGGAGATCTGGGGTTCTCAGAGAAGTGTCCTATTCCAGGGACCAGACGGGGAGGGTGTGTTGGAAGTAGGGAGATGTTCAAAACAATATTGAGTGCTTGCTGGCTTCAGCAGCTCGTATGCAACACAACAGATTAGCATGGCCCCTGAGCAAGGATGACAGGCAAACTTGTGAAGTTTTCCATATTTTTAAGAAGGGTCAGCCAGGCTTGATGGCGCACGCCTTTAATCCCAGCACTTGGGAGGCAGAGGTAGGAGGATCGCCATGAGTTCAAGGCCACCCTGAGACTACATAGTGAATTCCAGGTCAGCCTGGGCTAGAGCAAGACCCTATCTAGAAAAAAAAAAAAAAAGAAGGGTTTCTGTGGAGGGGTAATGTGGGAGGGGGGAAGGGAAGGTGGTGGGAACATGGTGTATTGTCTGTATGTATGGAAGTTGTTAATTAAAAGTTAAAAAAAAACAGTAATGAGAGCATGTCACCCTTGTAACAGGGTTGGCTTGAGAAGGCTCCTCTTGGCCTAATCAGGGCCAAGCTCTACATAAATCATGGATTCTAGACCACTGAGAGTCAGCATGGTGTGATCCCAGCATTGGGAACTTGAGACAGGAGGATCGCTGCAAGATCTAGGCCAACGTGACTGCACAGTGAGACACTGCCACAAAAATAATAAATAAATAAAAACCACTGAGGCTGGCGAGAGGGCTCAGCAGGTAAGGCTGCTTCCTGCAAGCACGGAGGAGGCCTCAGGGGTCCTGAGACTGACGGGGCTGATTCCACAGCACCCACATCCCCAACTGGGCATATGTCCACGCACGCCTGGGAGCCCAGACCTGTGGGAAGCAGAGAGGGGAGAACTGCTGGAGCTCATGAAAGAGCCTCTCTCTCTCTCTCTCTCTCTCTCTCTCTCTCTCTCTCTCTCTCTCTCTCTCTCTCTCTCTCTCTCTCTCTCTGTATGTGTGTTTCTTTCTTCCTGTTTTTCTTTCTCTCCTAAATAAATAAGTAAAATATTGTTTAAAAGCAAGAATGGAAGGCAGAGGCAGGAGGATCACTCTACATTTAAGGCCAGCCTGGTCTCTGTAGCAAGACAGTGTTTCAAACGAGAGAGAGAGAGAGAGAGAGAGAGAGAGAGAGAGAGAGAGAGAGGCCAGGTGTGGTGGCACACACCTTTGATCCCAGCACTCAGGAGGCAGAGGGAGGAGGATCACTCTAAGTTTAAGGCCAGCCTGGTCTATGTAGCTAGACAGTGTTTCAAACAGAAAGAGAGAGAGAGAGAGAGAGAGAGAGGAACCAGGAGTGATGGTGCACACCTTTCATCCCAGCACTCAGGAGGCAGAAGCAGGAGGATTGCTGTGAGTTCGAGGCCACCCTGAGACTACATAGTGAATCCCAGATCAGCCTGGGCTAGAGCGAGACCCTACCTCAAAAAAAAAGTGAAGAGGATTATTTCTGCTCTAGAAACAAAGCAAGAAAGGGAAATAGTTCTTTCCATGCTTTATCTTTCAGTCACAGTTGAAAATTATTTTTTTCTTTCAAAACATCATTGTCTTTTATTTTTATTTTGTAATGAATTATATCTTTATTTCCCATAATTAGATACACTGAATGAGCAAACAATGAGTTGATATCCCCAATTCCCCAATGTCCCTCCTCCCTGTCCCCAATCAGCTGGATATCCTCCTCCGTGGGCAGTCTGGATCAGTCCATGGGGCCTAGGAGTCAACCCAGTTCCACCCCTCCTTTGTTGAGGAGGGCATGTCTCTGGATATTCTCCCCCACCATGGCTCTTACAGTCTTTCCGTCCCCTCTTCCGCTCAGTTCCCTGAGTCATGGTGGGTGAGTATTAAGGGTGCTTTATTGTTGAGGTCTTAGGGGGTCTCTGTACTTCTGCCTTGCTTACTTATTTGAATGCAGTGCTCACTCTCCTGGGAGTGACAAGTTCAGTGCTTTGGTACCTTCCACAGGGTTATGGGACGTTGCTGGCAGAGTCAACAAGTGCTCTGGCCAGGAGCAAAAGCCTTCTAGCCTGAGGGACGCTATCTCCACCCACACCCATCAACATCATCCCTCCTTCTCACAGCACACAGGATCCTCACACTTGACATGTTTTGAGAATTCTCCCAAACCCAGAAGGGGCTCAGCAGAAAGGGATGAGGATGGGGTTCAAGAGAAGGTGATACGTGAGGATGATCAAAACACATTACACCTGTGTGGAATTGGCAGTCAATGTAAAAAGAATTCTTGAGGCTGGAGTGATGACTCAGTGGTTAAAGTCACTTGCTTACAAAAAGAATTCTTGCCTGGTGTGGTGGCACATGCCTTTAGTCCCAGCAGAAGAAGTTCAAGGCCAGCCTGAGACTACATAGTGAATTCCAGGTCAGCCTGGGCTTAGAGTGAGACCCTACCTCAAAAACCCAACCATAAAAAGAATTCTTCCGAATCCATATGTGGGGTAAAAAAAAGTGACAACCTCGGCTCCCTGTAGAATTCTCCTGGGCTCTGTACTTCATACCAGCTAAAACTGACATAAAACCAGAATCACAGTTTTCAATGATAACATTTTCTCTTTTAAATCCCTCCACCACCAACATATTTGAGTGTTCTTAACTTTAACCTAAACCATTTACACGAAAATAAAGTTCCTGGGGCTGGAGATGTGGCTCAGTGTGTAGCCTGCCTGGGAACCTGGGTTCCAACTCCAACACCAGGAAAACCTGATTGGTGCTGTAGGCTCGAGTTCCCAGCAATGGGGAGGTGGAGGCAGGAGGATCAGAAGTTTAATATCATCCTCAGCTTCATAGGGAGTTTGAGGGAAGCTGAGCTGTTTCCTGAGACCCTGTCTGTCTATTGGTCTATCTGTCTTTATTCCTCACTCCCTTCCCCTCTTCCCCCTCCCCAAAACCCCCCACTCACTTACAAAGGAAAATTTCCTGAGTGATCACAGTGTGTAAATTTAAGAACAGGATTTGACCTCCTAAGATGAGTATTTAGACGTGTTCCCATACATAGCTGATTTCTAGAAATCATGCCAAGATACACCTGCCTGCCTAAAGCTAGTGGGAATGATGGTCACTGGAGACACCTAGAGGCCATGCATGGGAACTGCATGGGACCGCGCCCCGCAGGTGTCTCCCTCCCGCTGTGCGCATCTGAGTTTGTTCAGCGTGCCTCCTTGGGGGGAGGGAGACAGGCTCCTTGGCTCCCCCAAAGTGGGACACTGCACCCCCAGCAGTGCTCTGTAACTGTATCACATTAGCCCCGCAGGAGCCTGCGCTGCGATCGCCCCGTTATCGTTAGCTGGGAGACCACCACCAGAGAAGATAACCCCATGGAAAGACGACCAATGTGCAGTTCCTGTATCAAAGTTCCCAATAAAAACATGGATTCAATGGCTTTATCTAAGAACCTATGATACCGAGCATATTGTTGGGTTAATATATATATATATATATATATATATATATATATATATATATATATATATATATATATATAATTTTAAGCCAATAAAAACGTTAAAAAAAAATAAAAAAAAACTTGAACGTGGGGTTGGGAAGATGGTTCTGCGGTTAAAGGCACTTTATTGCAAAGCCTGCTGCGCAGTACCCATGTAAAGCCAGTCTCTCTCTCTCTCTCTCTCTCTCTCTCTCTCTCTCTCTCTCTCAAATAAAAATACCTTTATTTTTAAATATACTTTTTATTTTATTTATGATCATTGAGCCAGAGTGGCTGTCCAGTCCCTCTTGGCGCTGCAAAGGAACCCCAGCTGCTTGTACCACTGTGCACCTGGCTTTACGTGGATACTGGGGAATCGAACCCAGGCAGGCAGGCTTTGCAAGCAAGTGCCTTTAACCACTGAGCTATCTCCCCAGACCCATATATAAAAATATCTTTAAAAATTTTTTTGCACAAAGAAAATTTTCATGGGGTTGATAGTGGTCGAAGAGGCCAGAGAAAATTCTTAGTTGAATTTCACTGCGGGCTCAGGCTTTCTGGTTACTTACTGCTACTCACTTCTATGTACTAAGTGAATTTATAGACTATTTTAACACTGCAAACTTCCCTTTAGAGAGGAAAGAGAACCCATCTTATCCCTTCAGGCTACCAACCACCATTTTTTTGTGATTGTTTTTAAATAACTATTTACTTATTTTGTATGTGTGGCCTCTTGCCACTACTTAGAGACTGCCAGATGCTTGCACCACTTTTGGGGGTAGGCTTTATATGGGGCTGGGAAATGAACACAGGCTGGCAGGCTTTATAAGCAAATGCCTTTAACTGCCAAGACATCTCTTCAGCCCTAAAGATCTTTTTTTTTAAATTTATTTATTCATTTTCCGAGAGAGAGAGAGAGAGAGAGAGAGAGAGAGAGAGAGCGAGCGAGCACACCAGGGCCACCACCTTGTGAGTCTGGCTTATGTGGGTCCTGGGGAATTGAACCCAGGGCCTTAAGCACTGGAGGCAAGTGCCTTAACCACTGAGCCATCTCTCCAGTCCAGCCCTAAAGATCTTTTATTATTTCCCATTAACAGAAGGCTGGTGGAGACAGCGACATGTTCCTGCTTAAGAAATCTGCCCTGGAGGGCAGAAATATGCAATTGCAGCAAGGGTGTCAACCTGCCAAAATGTATATACAGCTATAATAAGACCAGATACATTTAAACCCAAAATTCCCTAGTCCAGAGAACAGTCTATATATCTCGAGTAATATTTATTACAACAAAAGCGTAAGCAGTGTGTGTGGGTTTTTTTTTTCATACATAGAAGTGTCATCCTGTCTTAAGAAAAACTTTCCTTTTCCTTTGTTATAAAGGGCTTAGATTATAGGTTGATAGAGTATTACTTGAGAGATATCTGCTTTATTGATTTAAGATGCTTGAGTCCAGGGCTCAGCATTTAAGAGCCCTTGCTGCTTAAACATGAGCATCTGGGAGGGCCTGAAACTGCCCCAGTTTGCTTCTCCAGAACCCATGCAAAAAGTTGGGGGAGGTCACATATGTTTGTAACCCCAGTGGGGGGGGCAGAGAACAGAGAACCCGGACTGGCTGACAGCAGCTCTGAGTTGGGGGAGATCAGCCTCAAGGAAATACACAGATGAGGAATTAGAGAGGGAACTCAATAATCTCCTCTCACCTCTGCACACACACGTGCATGGGGCATGCACATCTGTACACACATGTGCACATGCTACACACACACACACACACACAATACTTGAACCTGTTTTGCAAAAAAAATCTGAAAATTTAACCTAATTCCTTTCTTCTCTTTGGATAGAGGGGGGACAGGGACAGGAAGCAGTTGTTTCCCGTTGTCTGGAAGTATTAAACGCACTCAAGTCTGAGGTTCCATTTTTAAGTCCAGACAGGGTGTGGCAGAACACAGACTGGGAACTAAGACAACTCTGTGTTTGGTTATTTTTTTTTCTATTTCTTTTCCAAGCAGGGAAACAATGACTGGACTTGTAAGTCTTACCAAGGTGGGAAGAAGCATCTTCTAGAATGGAGAGGGGGCTGCTGGGTAGTGTAATGAATGGCCATGGGCCATGACCTTCTCCATATGTGGTGTTCCCCTTGGGTCTTGAATGGTTCAACCATTCAAATCTGTGTAAAAAATAAACACAATCAAATGTAATTTTGATGGATAATTAAACACAGATGACATTAAAAGATTTTTTAATTAAAGTAGAACCAAGTGACCATTTCTGTAATATTTAATGTGAAAACGGGAATCAGAAGATGTATAAGGATGGAAATAGAGGCTTAAAATAAATGGCCTGATGTAGAAAAAAACAAAAATAAATAAAGGACAGAATAATTTTTTTAAACCATAAAAGGAGATGCTATAATTTTTGTTCTGCATATGTTGATTGGGGGTGGTCCAAAGCAAGAATCCCAGCACCCCAGGGTGAGGCAGGAGGATCACCAAAATAAAATTGAATTAAATTTTAAAAAGGAGCCAGGTATGTGGCACAAACCTTTTAATCCCAGTAATCTAGAGGCCTGATGTAGGAGAATCGCCATGAGTTTGAGGCCACCCTGA
The DNA here is from genome assembly GCA_004024765.1 of Zapus hudsonius. NCBI lineage: Eukaryota > Metazoa > Chordata > Mammalia > Rodentia > Dipodidae > Zapus > Zapus hudsonius. Next base: position 2,007 of record PVHP010039329.1, on the reverse strand, counting down.
GACTACATAGTGAATCCAGGTCAGCCTGGACTAGAAAGAGAATCTACCTCGAAAAATAAAACAAAACGAGAGAGAGAGAGAGAGAGAGAGAGAGAGAGAGAGAGAGAGAGAGAGAGAAGAAAGATCCCGCATACCTAGATATCTGGGTAGATATCTGTTAGAGAAACATATCTTAGGTGATAGCAAGACCAAGGTAGGAAGGGGTGTACATGCCAAGCCAAATAAAAGTACGACATGGCCAACCAAAACATACCAGGCCTTAAAAAGAAAACCCCGATATAGATGGCGTGAGTACTGAGGAGACTCAAAAGTCACCGAAGTTCTGAGAAGTGGCAGGGGAGTGTTCAGCGCTGAGACATCTCTATCACCCCGTCCAAGGCTCAGAAGCACTGTGGAATGTAAGCATCAGACGAAGGAAGGAGAGCTTGGCAATCAGCCCACCAGACACAACGTGGCCTTGGCCCTCATGACCTACCTCAGTGGCTGGTTTTTACTTCCACGAGGCCTGCATAACAGGAGGAAAACATGATGACATCCAAACAGAAGAGAGACTAGTTGTCAGGAGAGATTTGGTGGAGAGGGTATCTGGGAGGGGGGAAGGGAGAGTGGTGGGAGGGGGTTATGGTTATGGTATATTATCTATATGTATGGAGGTTGTCAATAAAAAGTTAAAAAATTAAAAGAAATCAATAAAAACAGATATGCAATTGTGCAGGGAGGTGCCCACCTTGAATCCCAGCACTTAGGAGGCTGAGGTAGGAGGATCACCATAAGCGGAAGGCCTTTCTGGGTCTATAGAGTGAGTTCCAGGTCAGCCGGGGCTAGAGTGAGACCTCATCTCTAAACAAGAATCATGTCCGAAAACAGTTAAGATGCATTCGATGCCAATGGTGGATATATCATGCTCAACTGACTATATATATATATTTGGGGGGGTGAGGTAGGGTCTGGCTCTAGCCAGGCTGACCTGGAATTCACTATGTAGTCCCAGGCTGACCTTAAACTAGCAATGATCAGGACTCCTGCCTCTGCCTCCTGTGCTGGGATCATGCACCTCAACCCTGGCCTCAGCTGACTATCTCCGACAACTTTGACTTATAGCATTTGTGGGGGTGTCATGGTTTGATCCAGCTGTCCCCCACAAACAAATGAATGTGTTCTGAATGCTCCATCCCCAGCTGATGGCAATTCGGGAATTAGAACCTCGCTGTAGCTGTGTTGTTGGGGGCAGGCTTATGGGGGTTATAGCCAGCTTCCCCTTGCCAGTGTTTGGAGCACCTTCCTGCCGCTGTTTGCAGTGCTGTGGCAGAGGTGATGTCCAGCCCTCTGCTCATGCCATCGTTTTCCCTGCCAGGATGGAGTCGCCCCTCGAGTCTGTAACCCATTCCTCCACAAGCCGCTTTTGTTTGGGTTCTTTCTGCGCAGCAACTAGAAAGCTTACTGCAACAGGGGGCATGCCAGGACCACCATGTGGGGAAAATGGTGGCTGTGACCAAGATGGCTGCAGTGATGTCAAACTCAACTCCCTACGAAAGCCAACATTCTGATCCAACAGCAACAAAGACCCCACTGTGGGCAGCCCACCCCAGTATGCATGCCTACTCACCAGCTTCCACTGGCTCCCTGCTTATGGCTGACCTGATGGCAGCAGTGTGGGTAGGAGCCCAAGACAGCAAGGAAACCACTCATCAGAGCCTCTGAGACATCCAGGATCAGATATTGCACTGGGGATTCTCCTGGGAAGCTCTACTTATTGCAAACACTCAAAACTGAGGCTGTGGGGCTGAGGAGATAGATGGCTCAGAGGTTCAAGGCACTTGCTTGCAAAGCCTGCTGGCCTGGGTTGGCAGGAGTTCAATTCCTCAGAACCCACGTAAAGTCTGATGTACAATGTGGCATGTGTCTGGAGTTCATTTGTGTGTGGCAAGAAGCCCTGGCATGCCTGTTCATTCTCTCTCTCTCTCTCTCTCTCTCTCTCTCTCTCTCTCTCTCTCTCCCCTCACAAAT
>PVHP010039328.1:0-16298 GCA_004024765.1 Zapus hudsonius | reverse complement strand
GGCGGAAAGATTGTGAGAGCCGTGGTGGGGGAGACTACCCAGAGGTACGGACAGGAGAACCTGGCTGATTACTAGTCTATCCATGGTCCCCTGTCACAAGGACTGATCCAGACGACCCATGGAGGAGGTTATCCAGTTGAGGGGGGAGGGGAGGGCAGTGGGGAATTGGGGATAACAACTCATTGTTTGCCCACTAAATAAATGTTGTAACTCATTATGGACAATAAAAAAAAAGATAAAAAAAAAACAAAAAAAAAAGAAAATTAGTATATTTCAATTAGCTCACCTTTCCATGTGTAACTTTAATTATACCTTCAGGATGTATTTTTTATGATTCCTTATAAATAAGTGATAGGAAACTTTTGCTGATTCAATAACAGAAAAACCTACGTACTTTCTTTAAGAGGACATATGTAAAAACAGATGGTAACCTAAAATTTGCTATATTGTATAGCATTTCGTGTTCAGAAAAAATAGAAGTATTATATGTGAGAAATATATATTTAAATGCTATAAAACATCAGTTGACCAACACATGACATTTTGACAAATGTTTCTCCTCATCTCCTCCTCTTCTTTCTCCTTGTGCATCTCTCCTCACTCTTCCTCTTATTCTTCCCTCCTCTTCTTTCTCTTTCTGTCTTTCTATTTCTCCTTTCTTTGCTTACATCAAAATAATTCTTCATCAAAATAATTCTTACAGTGACCCTATTTAAGTTTTTCTAAGCATTGACATATTTTGTGTTAAACTAATATTATAAGTTTTCGCTAAGAGATGTTCCTAGTAATGATTAAGTTAATTAAACAATATTTAACATAAAAATTTCAATTTAGTTTTGGGAAGATTTAAGAATTAATTAAAATTATCTGATGATATGTTAGCCTTGTTAGCTACAATACTAAAGATCTATCAATATAAATTTTAATACTATTACTTCCAATTTATATTTATTCATGTCTTTCTTCCTAAATGCTAACAAATTACTTAAGGTTTTATAATAAAAAATGTAAAGTTTTAAAAATATATTTTGTATTTTGTTATTTTGAAGAAAATGAATAATTGACAAAAGATGTTATACACTAAACAACTACATCACTAAGGCATAATCATATATAATGGAAGTAATTTTATTCCAGAACAAACAGTTGGAGTTTTTATAAAAGAAGGGAAACACCTGTGTAATATCTTTGTGTGGAAATGCAAAATATGTTATTTAAGTCAGTTGGTAAGTGCAATATATGAAACAAGAGCAGAGTAATAAATAATGAGTGATGCCACTCTGGAACCATTACAAGACCATATTGTCACTGTTGAGGAGAGAGTATTCTGGTACAATTTTTGTACATGATGCTTAGTCACTCAATAAAAATTTTTATTGTATTGCTAAACCCTACTTTTGAAAATTATTTATCACCTAGGTTTTAATAAATCTACACTTATCTTTTTTTAAATATTTATTGTCCATAATGAGTTACATTATTTAGTGGGCAAACCATGCGTTGTTATCCCGACTTCCCCATTTCCCCCCCTCCCCATCCCTGATCAGTTGTATATCCTCCTTCGTGGGCTGTCTGTATTTCAGGATTCAACGAGAGAGCTGTGGCCCATCTAACCTTACACTTATCTTTAAGACGAGAAAAAGAAATTAGATAACCTTGTGTCAGCACTTTACATTTCATATAAACAATTTCTTGGAAGCAATCATTTATCTGTGGAAAATGAAATGACTATACATAAAGCTACTTACTTTATAGACTTTCTATTCACGTAGTCAAATGTGAGAAGTCTAATGAAATAGTTATCTGAGTAGTACTGTTTCTTAGTTAGGTGATGTTATTTTACTTATTTCAATAAAAAATTTGAAGTTCTTAGACTTTTTTACATTTGTATTGTAAGTGGCATATGGGTGAGTTACCACTGCAATGCTTGCAGTGCCTGCTGTGGAATAGTCACTGAATTGTGGGGTCTGGATTCTCACCCCGGTTGCCTCTAGTTAGCTGTGTAATGCTCTTCCACACATGAGAACCTTCAAGCTTTGTTTCCTCATTGTTTTATTGACAGAACTCTGTAAGATGTCTCTTTCCTCTGATATATTTTTATTATTCTCTGCTACTGTAGGATTTGCTCTTTTAGCTATCATCTGAATATAAGTAGATTTTACTGTCAGATAATCACATTCACTTCAACTGAAATACAGAAGTGGTGTGTGAGTGCGATGTAACCACAAAGCATTAAAATAAAAATAAATAAATAAATAAATAAATAAATAACTTGTTTCCAGAGATCTGAGTGCCCTGTAGGGAACTCTGCCAAAGAGGCAATATTCCATGTTTCTGTTTTGAGCCAAACAAGTGAATAAACACTTCATTATGCCGTAGCTGCTTCATTTACCACACAATAGTTTAATAGATTTTATTCAGAAAAAAAAGAGTGGTTGAGTAAGCATGACATTTTTAGTCTTGGAACATGTTGTTAGGACAATCTAGAAGATGAATAAAATTAACATTTTCCATAAATCAAACATGTCTTATAACTGCCAGTGGAAAAACACCAGAGAAAATACAATACTGAGTGAGCCACTGCTATTTAAGAAAAAAAAGTTCAAGTTAATGAAGTGAAATATGCTTTTACTACAAAACACTGTTCCTTATGGACAGTTCATGGTGACTGAGACAAGAAAATCAAGTTTTAGGCCAGCCTTGACTACATTGGAAGGTCCAGGTTTGCTTATGCTACAAGCCAAGACCCTGTCTCAAGAAAACAAGCAAACAAAATTGGCAATTAAATTGTGAGTATTGTTGTAGAGTATGCACAGGGAGAGTGAACATGTATTCGTTCAAATGTGTGCTTATTTAAAGGAGTTGAAAACATTGGAAATAAAGTATGAAGCTATACTATACTTTTTGCTTGACTTCCCATGTGAAGAAACAAAATAGAATGAAAACAATATTTAAAATTATGAGCTTGAGAAAATCATGTGTTCACTTAAGATATGAAGGCTCTGTTTAAAAAGAAGGTAACCTCAAGAAAAATAAATTAGAAAAGAAACCACACTAAAATATGTCACTGAAATCTGAAATAACACAGAGAAGAAATCGTATTTAGATATATAAAAATAAGGTGAGAAACTGGTGGGCCAAATTCAACAAATATTGATTTTAATCTAAAACAGTGAAATTAGATGGCACATTCAGTGGCAAATGCAAAGATTGTATGAAAATACTAAGAAAAAATTTAAAAATGCTAGACAGGTGAGTTAAAATTTAACTATCCTAAGTTATAATATTTTTATAAAAAATTGACATGATTAATAGAAACCATTAAAAGATTTGAAAGTGGGCTGGTAAGATGGCAGTGTGGATAAAGCGCTTGCCTTGTAAACCTAGTACCTGTGTTCAGATGTCCAGATGCAGCATCAGAGCTGGAAGCTGTGGTGAGCTTCTGTAATTCCAAAAGGCCAATGTGACAGTGAACTTCCCAGAAACTTACAACCCAGATAGCCTGAAGAACTGAGAGTTGCACAATAGAACCTAAGTGAAGCAAAATGGAAGGTGAGGACAGACACCCAAAAGTTGTCCTCTTAGATCCATATGCACACTGTGGCACTGGCACTCCTGCACTCGACAGCATGAACACACACGCACACATACACATAAACACACATACAGAACGATGCATGCTCACATGAACATACATACACACATATACACATACACACATGCACCTATACACATACACAAACACACACACCCCACATATACACATACACACACACACACACACAGATTTACCACCAACTGAAAAAAATCTGTCAATGTCACAGAGGCAGAAAATAGAGCACTATTTTTAAAAGAAAAGGAACATAAAAAAATAAATATAAAATAAGAAATAATAGGAGAAGACAAAAAACTGCGCTCCAGTGGAAATGCATGAATAACATTGATAAATTGTCTCTGATTTATGAAAACTATAGTAAACATCTTATTTATTGAAAATATAGCATTCCTTTGTAACATCTTTTTTCTTTATTCTCTTTATTTCTTTATTCCATTTTAACATTATTATATTCATAGTGTGCTCAGATCTTAATAACACGTGGTTAAGTAGGCAATTGTTTGTTTGCCTAATATTCCATCCATGAGATTAACGGGTGATGTGTGATATTGTCCTCTGAGAAAAAAATAGAAAAAAAAACAATTATTTCCATCTTTATCAGAGTAGCTATGAATATTCATGGGAAATATTTCAAATGAATTTGAATTATAGAAAGGTTTCACTAGAAAACTTTACAGGGTGTTTGAAAGAATTGTCCTTCCTTCTTTAGAACACAGTGACTGCTGAGCTCCAACAAGTAGAAGGCTAAGACTGTCAGACCTCCTATGAATGGAATCTGCAGGCTCACCATGGTAGATCTAGACATAGGGGGAAGTGTTGCTTAGTGTTAAAGTAGTTGCCTTGAATTCTCAAGCTTCTGGGTTTAATCTGCATATTGGAAAGAAAGAAAAAGGATAGATATTGAAATTTGCAAAACAAGGGTCCATGGGTTCCCTGACCAACTATCCTTGGACTGGCTTCTAATCTAGACTCTGGATCTTGCAAAAAGAATTGAACCTCTTACTCGGTTAAGCCATGACTATTGACTACTTTGTGTTACCATTAATGGTGGCAAGTGCAGTGTGGTGCAATCATAACACACTGTGCATATATATGAAGAGCTTTCCCATACTTTACTGTGACATTCACACTAGGTGTAGATGCCCCTTGATCTGTCCATACATTACTGTGATGTTCACATTGGGTGTATGATACCTCGGAGATGTACTGTATGAACTGTTCATACATTACTGCATATGATACATCAGTGAAGATTTAAGTGTGAGTGGAAAAGAAAGAATTATGTATTTGTTTGCTCATGCATTTATATTCATAGCAATAATTATAATTTTATTTTTTATTTCATTCAATGAATAGTTTGCCAGAGTAATTCTATGTCTACTCCTAATTATCCCAATACAGTTTAATGTTAAATTATTTATGCATCATCCAAATATCAACAATTATTATCAGCCAAAATAGTCCATGATTGTTCCTCAGAGAGTTATAAGCACCCTTATTTCTAATATATGCTCTTCATAAAATACTGTTTGGTAAAACTCTGTGATAATTGATGTACTGTTTTGTCTATGATTTTATTTGCATTTTCCCAGAGTATTTTATTCTACGTTTCATGAGAAGCTACCATTGACCTTATTCTTGTGATTAAAGTAATGATTATTATGATCTTAATTAGCATGATAAACATATAGAATTAGTATTCAACTTATGTAGCCATAAATTCAATAAATCTTATAGTGAATGTGTTGAAATAAGTTCAGCTTTATTCTGCTCCTTTTTCCCACTCTCCCTCCCTACCTTCTTTTCTTCTTTCTTCATTCTCTTTTTAATGATGGTTCAAATAGTTAAATGCAATGGAATATGTAAGGAATTTACAATCTCCATTTTCTGTATTGAGCCAATGAACTATTCACATAGATGAATCATTTTGTGCTATCTTTATGTGCAATATAGCCCTTGTTTATGGGTGCAAAAAGCGCTTTTCGTAGTGATATACAAAGGCAGTATTCTTTGAAACTTTTAAAGAGACATACATTAAAACAAGGATCACAAGCTTTAAAAAGAAAAGTCTATTTGTAGTTTAAATTGAGCCAGAATATCGACCACTCATGACCATTCTGCCAGTGACTGACCTCAGAGCATAAAAACATAAATACAAGGTAGCACCAGAATCCCATAATGGTCCTGTGCACTAAAAATGATGCACAGCACAGCTACATTCTGAAATAATCTCACTCACCATAAGTTTGATGAGAAAACCATAACTGTTGACCTATATGTACTGATCATTATAAAACCACACAGCAGGCTCAAAGAATAACGTTCCCCTGTCTTCTGGGTGAGAAACATTAAATTTGGTAGTCCTTGCTCTGCACAAGGACACTGAATATTTAAAGGTGCAAGTATATGGCTTCCCTTCAATATTTCAACATATTAAATTAATATGTTTATACATTTCTTCATATCATTTCACTTAGTATGTAGATTCATTTTCTCTTGTTGCAGGACAACTTCTCTCATGTGGCAAGAAACTTTCCTTTAATTTCATTTTTATTTACTTATTTACATGGAGAGAGAGAATAGGCATGCCAGGGCCTCCAGCTACTGGAAAACTCCAGATAGGTATACCACCTTGAGCAACTGGCTTTACATCAGTACTGGGGAATCATTTTGGGTTGTTAGGTTTTTCATGCAAGTACTTTAACTGCTGAGCCATATTTCAGGCACAGAATGCCTCCTTTTTCAGTGAGGGATTTTTGGTGTTACTTTGGGAAATATTCTAAGTTTTGGGAAATCAACAATCAACAAAGAAAAGCAAATATCCTTCATTGATTGTTCACATCATTGCAGAAGACTAAAAATGCACCAAATTGATAATTAGCACAATTTTTATACTTCTTAAAGTGGTGTTTCAGAATACAAAGCAACATCATAAGGCATACCATGAATTGAAAAGGGGGCTTCTGTTTGATGATAGTCATGTACAAGAGATTTGTTTGTTTGTTTTTTGAGGTGGGATCTCACTCTAGCCCAGGGTGAACTGAAGTCACTATGTAGTTGAAAGCTGGCCTCAGACTCACAGGGATCCTCTTACCTCTGCCTCCCAAGTGCTGGGATTAAAGGTGTGCATCACCATGCCCAGTAGATCGCTCTCTCTTTTTTTTTTAGGCAACACTAGCATAGAAAGTTAAAGGAAATGAGAAATGTAGTTTCTAGAGTCTTTCAACTCGACAGAATGACAAATGTAGGGCTTCACCTCAGAAGAGGTTTGGGGCTGTTTATTAGTACAAGAACCTTGTTGGTAGGTGAAAGAATGAGTAGCAGAGGGAATTACAGAAGCTGTTCTCCCTGCAGTGACATTTTCTGTGGATTAAATTACCTACAGTAAACTGTGATCCTAAACTATTGAATGGAAATTACCAGAAGTAAATATTCCATAATTTTAAACAACTTTTATACTATATTTTACATCATATGTGTTCTATTTCATAATGTCATCATAAACATTTCAACGAAATTTATAATTAAATATTATCATGGTATATGTTATATATGTATACATAAAGATAGATATAGATACAATGATTATAAATATAAAGAATATTTAAAGAATAATATATCCTATAATATTCAGTATCACTAATGTGTTTTCAGGTCTTGTAATACATTCCTTACACATAAGGGCTAAAACCATCACCATAGATCAAGCCTGAGTGGAGAACCTTATAGACAATTTAAGGATTTGGGGTTTTGTACCAAGTGAGATGTAAGCACAATATCGGACTTCATATTAAGAAAGAACTCTGATACAAGCTCTGAAGCAACTTTAGGCAAGCGTAGGGTGAGGCATTGGCAGTATTGGGGTCTAGGGAGATGTGGATAGGTCACAAACACTGCCTTGTAAGCACTAGGTCTTGAGTTTGTTTGGAACTTACACACAAAAAGCTGGGTGTGATAGTTCACAATTGTAATTTGAGTTCTGGGGAGGCAGAAAGAGGAGGAAGCCTGGGGATTGCTGGATAGGCTGTCTATTGTACACAGTGAGCTACAATCCAGTCAGACATGCTAGCTCTAAGTTCAGTGAGAGATGTTGTCTCAAAACATAGCTGAGGAAGACACCCAGCATAGACCTCTCACCTCCATATGCACACGGGAACCTCAAACACACATATCAAAATATGGAATAAAAAAATATTTTACTGCTTGAGCTACCAAGATAAATTGGTCAATGGTATTTGGAGAAAGCAGAGACCACTTATATACAATATAGACTGTTTTCATAAGAATGCTGAATGGAAGAAGGCTGTATGGAAGAGATCAGCAAGTCAAGAAATGTTCATCTGTGCAATAGTGGCACTAAACTGAGGAGGGTAATCAATGGCTTAATGATTGGTAAAGAGGTCTGCTCAGTGACAAGGAACCCTTCACTGGAACTGGAATCCACTGCATAATCCTATGAGGACCAAGGGTTCCCAAGGGAAATTACCACTACCAGAGAGCTACAGAGAGGCTACACCCATTAGGAGCCAGCCAAAATACCAATGTTGTCTCATTTAACCTATATTGATCTCACTCTCCTATTGAGATTCTGTTCACATTTTTCAGAAGGCATTGATAGAGCCAGGGACAACTCAATTCCAGCAAGACATTGAATGAAGGCTGACATCACAGCAGGAGACAAACCACACCTACCCTTCACACAGGGACCAAATGAAACCTACAAGAAAGTGATGAGACAAACAGAAGACCAATCACCACAGCAAGTCTGATAACCCATGAAAGTCCATGGAGACAGACACCAATGATAGGCAACACAAGCCAGGGCAGAGATACTTAAGATCTCAACCACAAAGCAGATTCAAAACTCACTCACTATGACTCAGGGAACTGAGCAGAAGAGGGGCGGATAGAATGTAAGAGCCATGGTGGGGGAGAATATACAGAGACGTTGCCCCCCTCAGCAGTAATACACAAGGGGGAAGAAAAAAAAAAAGAAAAGAAAAACTGTCTACCTCTGGTGCAGTTCATATCTACAGACATATTCAGTCATATTCTATGGACAGACTCAGTATGTGAACCGAGGCAGTAGCTCAGTGGGTAGGGGACAGAGAGGAGCAAAAAGGGGACACATTCACAAGATTTGCTCATACAATGGGTACAATTATTCATAATAAAGATATTTAGAAAAGTAAAAAATAATAATAATAAAAATATTATCCCAAACAAAAAAAAATCCATGATTCAGACTTTAGTTTACTTAATGTTTATCAATTAAGGACAATATAAATATATTTGTTTTTGGTGGGGATCCATAGAATAATGCTATAATTACTATATAAGAATATCTTCAACTAATCACATAAGGCATTTACAAGGAAATAATACTTTTTATACTATTTGGTTGCTTTAATTTTTTTTCATCCAGAGAATTTTTCAAAACTCTCAAGTCTGTTTGCATTATTTATTTTTATAACTTAATCCATGCAAATATCACTTCATCTATATTTCAGTTAAAAAGTATAACTGGCTTTTTTTTTTTGTTTATTCCACCATTTTCTTTCTGTCAAAGTGAAAACATGGGGCTATGGCTTTGTTGTTTGTGCAAAAATCTATAATATCCCATGGTTTTGTCTCTGAACAGAGCAGATGGCTTTTGCTTTGTAAGCAGTGTAGAGCATAGTCGTGGTTAGAGACTCTGCTCTTCAAGTACCTATCAGTGTTCTGATGAGACCATCTCGGTTTCTTTTCCTCTGCCCTATCCTTGCTGCCAACATTGTAGAAACTAAGTTCCCACTTAGGATACAGGAAAATTTGAAAGAGGAAACGTTTTCTTTTCATGTGAAAAGTTACAATCTGAAAATCCTATATTTTCAAGATTATATACATAACTGAAGTGTGTGGGACAGGAATGCTAGTATTGTGTGTCTTTTTGAGAATGATGGAGCCTATGTCAGGTCTTGGGTGGGTGTTACTCACTAGCTAGGGTGTGGATATTTATTGGCCACCAAACTCTGTTGAATCAGTGGCACTGGGTTCTTTATCATGTGGAGATCAAATGAATCATCACAGGCAATGAAGGATGAGTTTTAAAGGAGAAATCTTATTACAGAGAGAAATCAAGTTTAGAGAAAAAGCTTGACCTTAAATTTACTGAAAAGCAAAAGAAGCGAAAAATAAAAGGCTCTGTAAAACAGAGAGGAGACCCAGAAAGTGTCTTGCCAGTGAGTTTCTTTTGGGGGGTTTAATGAGGCATTGTGGCTTTGGTAAATAAGCTTATCCTTAAAATGGCTAGACTAAGATATGCAGGACTATAGCTTTAGCCCATTCATCCATCTTCATGAAGTGTCCATGTGTCTCTTTTTGAAACAGGGAACTAATCTCTCTGATTTGGAGACTGAGCCAGTGAGGGTTCAGTATCCACCTGAAAGCTTTTTAAGACAATAAAGAACAAGAACAAAAAACAAAGTGGGCTTCAGGAGGCTAGCTTGAGCCTATAGAAACTGTTTTTTTTGTTTTTTTTATTTTTGTCCTCCTTATCTGTTCAGCTTGACTATATCTTACCAAAGCACTAAGCTCTCTTGTTTTTCTTTCTTAGTAGATTTCTCTATACTTTGGGAGATATTTCACACAGAAAAGATGAGCAACCAACCTCAAGAGTCCAAGAGAAGATTATCACAATAATCAAAATTACTGGGGTAGTAATAAAATGTGAGGCATGAACTCCCATAAACCCTCCACCACAGCAGGGATTAAATCAAACTTCACAGTTATACCTCTGAATACAAATGGGTGTAAATTACCTATAAAAAATGGACTCTTTCATCTGCTGCCTTTAAGAAATGCACCATACCTCTAAAGACAGAAATCATCTTAGGGTAAAATGATGGAAAACGATCTTCCTAGTAAATGGAAATAAAAAAAAACAGTTGTGGTATACTAATATCTGACAAAATAGCCTTTAAAATAAAATTAATTAAGAAGGACAATGAAACACACTTCTTGCTCTTCAATGGAATGATCCAACAAGGATACTACTATCAAAAATGTGTATACACCAAATACAGGTGTACCACATTTCATAAAGCTAAACACTAAAAATAAAACAGAAATAGACACTAAATCCATCCTATCAGGAGACTTTAATACACTACTATCATCTCTAGAAGATCATCCAAACAGAAAGTCAGCAGGGAAATAATGGAGCTTAAAAACACCACAGATCAACTAGTCCTAACAGACACACACACACACACACACACACACACACACACACACACACACACACACACACACACACACACATATGTGTGTGTGTATATATATATATATATATATATATATATATATATATATATATATATATATATATATATAAGATATTCCATCCCAAGGCTACAGAGTATACATTCTTCTCAGCAGCCCATGGAAATTTCTCCCAAACAGACCACATATTAGGACATTAAACATGTCTCAGCAAATTCAGGGTGTTGATATAGCCCCCCCTGCATCATCTCAGACCACAATGCATTAAAGTTAGAAATTAACAATGAGAGGAACAGCAGAAATTACACCAATTATTGGCAACTGAACAATACACTATTAAATCAATGGGTCATTCAGAAAACAAAAAAGAAATTGAAAATGTCTTAGAATTAAATAAGCATGAAAATACAATATACCAAAACCTATGGAATACAATGAATTCAACCCTAAGGGGAAAATTCATAATGCAAAATTATTACAAAAGTAACACACAAAAATCAGAGAAGATAGAGAGATCTGAAATCACTAACCTAATACCCACCAAAAGACATTGAAAAACTAGTACAATCCACCCCTAGGAGCAGAAGAATCAACAGGTCATACTTCCAAAACCTCTACTCCACAAAATTGGAGAACCTGGAAGAAATGGATGAATTACTAGGTACCTACCACATACCTCAGCTTAACCCTGAGCAGATAAAGCTCCTAAATAAACCTATCACATACACTGAGATTGAAAATGTAATCAAAAACATCCACAAATGGAAAAGTCCAGGACCTGATGGGTCTCTGCCAAATTCTACTAAACCTTCATCATAAAACTGAAACCACTCCTTCTGCAGCTTTTTTTTGTGTAACAGGAAAAGAGGGAATGCTTTCAAACTCCTATGAATATAGCATCACCCTAATCCCCAAAACTAGACAAATTAACAACTAGAAAAACTACAGAACCATATCCGTGATGAATTTAGATACCAAAATTTTGGCAAGCCAAATACAAGAACACATTAAAAGTATTATCAGCCTTGACCAGCTAGGCTTCATCCCAGGGATGCAGGGATGGTTCTACATGCAGAAGTTGATCAGTGTAATTCACCATATTAATAGACTCAACCACAAAAATCACATGGTCATCTCAATTGATGCAAAAAAGGCCTTCGCCAAAATTCAACACTTCATAATCAAAATGCTGGAGAGGCTGTGCATAGAAGGCTTATACCTCAACATCATAAAGGCAAAATACAAATCTCCTAAAGCCCAAATCATACTCAATGGGGAAAGACCCAAGGACTTCCCACTAGAATCAGGAACAAGGCAGTGGTGCCCACACTCACCACTGCTCTTTAACATAGTGCTTGAAGTTCTAGCCCAATAAATAAGTCATGAGAAAGGCATAAAATGGATAAAAAGTGGAAAGAAAGAAGTAAAATTATGCCATTTTGCAGATGACATGATACTATACATAGCAGACCCTAAGAATAGTACCAGTAAACTCCGGAAGGTAAAAATTTTCTTCGGGAAAGTGGCAGGATACAAAAGTAACACACAAAAATCAGTAACCTTCCTGTATGTAAACAACATGCATACAGAAAAAGAAATCAGATAGACTGTCCCATTTTCAATAGCCTCAAAAAATCAAATACTTTGGAATAATTCTAACTAAGGATATAAAAAACTCGTAAAATGAAAACATTAAAATCCTCAAGAAGGAAATATATGAGGATGTGAAAAGATGGAAAGATATTCCATGTTCCTGGACAGGTAGATTTAGCATGATGAAAATGGCAATTCTTTCAATAGCAATACACAGATTCAATGCCATACCAACAAAAAGCTCAGCTTAATTTTTTACAGACAGAAAAAAAATAATCTCAAAATTTATTTGTCAAAAGGCCTCAGAGAGCCAAATTTATCCTTAGTGAAAAAATTCCTCAGGTGGTATTACTATTCCTGACCTAAAGACATACTACAAAGCCATAGTAACAAAAATGCATATAATAGCATAAAAAGGGATGGAGTGAGGAAGAAGGAAGGGAAGAAGCGAAAGAGAGATGAAAAAAGAAGAAGGAAGGGAGGAAGAAGAGAGAAAGCATGAAGAAAGAACTGTTTAGAAGTAATTTTGAGTAGGTCCTACTTTTTCTGTCTCACTTTATATTTACCAACATTTTCCCATATATATATAAAACATTTCATTGTATACATACATTGTATTCATACAATATTGAAATGTAGTAACATAAATCAACTTATAAAATCTTTACTTTGATATAAATGTTCACTTTTATGTCATTTATTATATTCATAAGCAGCTCCTAGGTAATAAAATGCTGCCACCATCTGATATGGATTTAACTCTTTCCCACTTATGTTCAAAAACATGTTTGTCAGGTATAACACAAGCACAGACTGAAATGTAATTGCTGGAGTCAATAAATATGTTAGCCACCTTTTATTTCTAAGTTAAGCTTATCCATTCAAATAATCTATTGCAGACAATCTAAGAAATACCAAACATTTATGATCAGGAGCTACCATCTCTCAAATTTATCTACTCAATCTATTTTTCACATTATAATTTCTGAAATTGAAGTGTGATGTCCAGAACAATGATTTTAGCAGTGTGTTGCATTTATTGTGATTGGTGATTTATATTCTTTAACAAAACAAATCAGAACTTGGCATTTTAGAAGTAATAGCTTTGTAGTTTTGATAAAATGTGGTATCTGAGAGCTCAAAAATAAATTACACATTAATTGGCAATTGCTGGTGGTTAGTGAGATTTGCTATGTTTGTGATATGAAGTTTGGCCTTAGGGCTAGTTTCTCTGTTAGGTTTTAAAAATATTGAAATTACCACCTTGTTACTAATTTGCAAGAGCCTTTAAACAATCAAGATAAAATCAATTATGCTGCAAGTTTTCTCAGTTTATTTTGCTACATGCCTTTTAAATGTCATATTCTAACATAAAATAAATATTGTTCCATTATTCTGTCTTATGCTTCGAGTGTATATTACTGGATATATTTTCTTTTCCTTGTGTGCTTTTCTCTCAGATTTCTAGTGGTTATCAGATGACTGTAGTGCAGGCTTAGGTGCAGATTATAAATCACAACATTCGGCCTCCACTTGATCTGCTGTAGAGGAACAGGAATTAAGGTCCTGGAGAAGCCTGCCTCACATCAGTGACTTGGAGCCACAGTGGGGAGGGGCGCTCACTTTCTGATTTGGTCGCAAGACACGCTATGACCTATCTAAACTAAAATTGTGAGGTGATGCTGCCCATTCTTCTTAGAAGTCGTAGAGATCCAAGAAAGGATCTTACCAGGAACATTTAGAATCCTAATTCTGAGACTTCCAACCCCCAAGTTTACTGTCTCATGGCACTTAGGTAGAACTTCAGATGTGCATTCTCCACCTCACATCTCCTAACTGATTTCACCTTGAAGAGATGAATGATCCAATGTTTCAATGCAGGATATATAAATCAACTATAGGTCACTCCTTTATTTGTGAAGGTAACAATGTATGTGTGTGGTTGATGCTTATTTATATAAAGAGAGCCTTAAGATCAGTGAGCCATCTTTTATTATTTAAATATTTTCCTTGTGTTGGTCTTTTTAGCTCATTCATCGGCTAATTTTACAGACACTGGTTTACAATTATTTTTGTATGGGGTCATATGCTATCTATATATTCACAAATATTTTAATATTTTTATTTATTTATTTGCAAGCAGAGAGAGAGAGAGAGAGAGAGAGAGAGAGAGAGAAGAGAGATGTACAGAGAGAATGGGCTAGAGGCCAGAGCCTCCAGCCACAGCAAATGAACTCCAGATGTACGTACTACTTTGTGCATCTGGCTTTAAGTGGGTGCTGGGGTATTGAACTCAGCTCATTAGGCTTTGCTGGCCAGGGTTTTAACTACTGAGCCAAATCTCCAGCTCCAAAAACATTTTTGTTTGTTCCCAAACAAATGTTAAGTTTGTTCACTCCCCGTTGGTTTGTTATGATTTTTTATTGGTTTCCTTTGAGAAAAATTTACATTAAATACCTATAATCTGGCAATAAGTCAAACCCACTTAAAAATGACTTGCAATAAATACAGAATTTCTCATGATCTGTTCCATTCATCATTGGTATTGTTCAGGATTTTGTGACCACATGTGCAATTATTTTAAGTCAAAATTTTTCTCAAAATAATATTTGAGAATAATTGTATGAATGTTATAGAAACAATTTCAAAATTTTGAAATTCTTAGCTTTTACTTCTATAACTCATTTAGATTGTATTTGCATTCAGTGTGTCTCCATGATTTTATTTGCTGTGTTTTACTAGATGATTTTTTAAATTTCTGATGACACAATTTATTCATATGTTACATAGCTCAGCTTGGCTTACATTTTATCATCTAGTTACTTCTAAATGTTTTCTCATAAATTTAATGAGGAAAATATAATATACAAAAAATATTTATTTTGTTTTTAATTAGCAAAATGTAGAATAATCAATTCACTTACTTAAATCACTTGGGAATTAACATCTTGTCTATTTTATGTTCAAACATAGTGTATGCAAAGGATGTAAATTTTATCCATTCTTTAAGTCATAAATAACTTTAAAGCTTTTATTGCAGTTCAAGTAATAAAAGCACTGAAAAGTGTTAATTTATGGGTGCTTTGATTATGTGCTGAGTGTATGGGTTTACTGTAAATTCTCTGATGCTATTTTAATATTCATATATATATATATATTTATATTCATAGTCTAATCATAATTTATGAGCATGGGGAATATCTTAAGAATTTTATGTGAAGATCATGAATTGATAGGCTATTGAGTAATTATGGAAAAATTACCACAAAGAAAATTAATCTTGCTTAATTCAACATATTACATTGCTTATGTTTTTAAATGTATTCAAATAAAACAGATGGTCTATCTGAAACTAATCTACATATGTTCAAATGATCAGTGTGTGAACTAATTTTCTTATGTTAACCATAGAATATATAAACAAGCATATTAAATAAATCTTAAAAAAATAATATTAGAGGGATGGAGAGATGGCTCAGCGTTTCAGGCACTTGCCTCCAATGCCTAAGGCTCCTGGTTCAATTCCCCAGCACCCACATAAGCCAGACCCACAAGGTGGTGGCCCTGGTTCTCTCTCTCTCTCTCTCTCTCTCTCTCTCTCTCTCTCTCTCTCTCTCTCTCTCTCTGCTTGAAAATGAATAAATAAAATATTTTAAAAAGTAATGTTAGAGAACATTGGCAGCTTGCCTAAGACAGAAGAGAATGGGTGAAGAGCTTGAGTGGACATGCAGGGAAGAAAAGGGATCATGATGGAGGTCTTCCAGTTACGCCAAGCACAGTGGTTTGAACCTGGAAACAAAAGCATGCCAGTGTCTACTGTCTCTCC
>PVHP010039327.1:0-16417 GCA_004024765.1 Zapus hudsonius | reverse complement strand
TTTATTTTCAAATTAAGATAACTTGGAGTTTCTATTTTTTATATTTGTATTGTCAATCTAATTTTGTGTTTTTGAACAATTTCTATATTATTTTTTAATATTGAGTTTGATGTATCAAAAATACAATGATTTGAGTTTATAATAATGTGATTTTATGCAATTATGTCCTGTTTGGTATAATCAACAATGCTATGTGGCCCTCTGTTGTCAGGTGCTTGATTTCTTAATGCGTTTAAAATTATAAGTTTGTAAAGAAAATTTATTAAAATAATTTTATGTATTAAAATTTCTTAGCATGTGTTAAAATTGCACACAGGTTATATTTTAAAAGGGTTAAACTCTTAGTAATATTTTTTCCATCTCTGTTCTACTGAGGGCCTTTCTGATTTGGCATTACTGGTATTCACTGTGGGGTTATGAATGCTTCAGTCAATTGCCATGTGTGGTACAATACATCAGGATGCTCCTTCCCACGCTGTGGCTCTTAAGCTTTTTCCTACTTCTGTGGTTTTGATTTCTGCAGTGATCCATTTATTGTTTTATAGTGTGCTGTTAACTCTCCAGGATTTGTTTCTTGATTATATTATGGTAGTAAAGTGACACATTATGATTCTGTTGGTATTTACTTCTGGTTTAATGCCAAACCTTTCTGGCTTTGAGAGTTGACATTGGAAAAAAATTAGATTTAATTCTGATGGGCTTACCTTTATTAGTTATGGATTGCTTTTCTCTTGTAGGTTTTAATACTCTCTCTTTGTTGTCTGTTTTTGGTGTTTTTCTTCTTTTATTGTCCATAATGAGTTACATTATTTAATAGGCAGACAATGAGGTGTTATCCCCAGTTCCCCAATGCCCCTCTTACCCATCCCCAATCAGCTGGATATCCTCCTCCGTGAGCAGTATGGATTTGCTGGCTTATCCTAGGTTGACTGATTGGCTGTGGTTATAGTACTCTTGCTTATTCCACTCTGGGGTGGCTCATCTCTTGATGGAATATCACCTATCTGCCTGTGGCACATTGGTAGGGTTGGAAAGGACACAGTCCTCTCGCTGCTTCCTGAAAAACTACAAACAGAATATTCAATGGAGAGTGAGATCAGTATATATTAACTGAGATACACATTACTGAATTGGCTAGATTCTATTGTGAGTAGCCACTTTTTAATTCTCTTATGAAATGGATTTCTCTTTGGGGCCCAAGATTTTGATTCGCAATATATTTCGCCCTGGGTGGCCAGTTCCAGTTAGTGGCTCCCTGTCACTGAGTGGATTACTTGTCCAAATTAAAGCTGTTGATTACAAGCCCTAGGCTTTGGCAACTCCATTACACAAGTGTTCATGTCTTGGTTCGCTGTTCTCTCCCAGTAGGAGGTGTGTTCAGCCTACTCATGGTGGCAGACTGTGTTTTATATCAGTGGTCTCTCTTTGTTCCAACTATAGCTGACCAGTTTTCCCTGGAAGCTTATGTAGTGCCTTCCAGGACTGTACTAACTACTATCTTAGGGCTGTTTACCATACTTGACCTTGCAGGGTATTTTGGTGCTGATATATGTCTTTCTGTGGTTTCTTTAGCAACAGGATCCTACCTCAGGTCTGGGGAGGGCATTCAGGGCTTTGGCAGAATCCTGTCTTGTTTTGGTGACCTCAAGGGTCACTTTGGTCAATAGCTCAGTGAGGGAAGGAGCTGGTTACTGGTAACAGGAGTTGCAAGACTGATAAATTTTTCATGAGCTTAGACTCTCCTCTTTTATTCATTTCCCCTCTTGCCAGATGATGCCCACTACTTGTTTAATAGTTTGCATTATATAACTGAGGATTTTATGATTTTTGAATCATTTTTGGTGTAGCTTCATTCTTGTCTTCCCCTCCCCCATTAGCAAAGGAGATATTTAATATATGACAAACTAAAATACTGGATTATAATGTAAAGTTTAATTTTTCTGGTATGAACTCCTGATAGTAAATTTCTAATAAAGTCTCAATTTTTTAGATAAAATTTAAAGCCAAGAGAATGGGCTGGTGTATATATGAAGTAGAAGTGCTCTAATAATGAAAATATATAGAAAATGCAAAATAAATGCAAAATACAATGACTCAATTAACATATTATGATATAAAAAATTCCAAAATTCCATGTATGTTTTTTTTCTTAAAAGATTCTTAAACTGGGCATGGTGATGCTCACCATTAATTCCTGCACTTCAGAGGCAGAAGTAGAAGGATCACTGTGAGTTGGAGAACACCCAGAGACTACATAGTGAATTTGCAGTCATTCTTCTGATCTACAGTTAGACCCTACCGAGAGAGAGAGAGAGAGAGAGAGAGAGAGAGAGAGAGAGAGAGAGAGAGAGAGAGAGAGAGAGAGAGAGAGAGAATGAGCAGGCAAGAGAGAGACAGAGTACATAAATTATTTATGGACAACTAAAAGTTATATTATTTTAAAATGTAATGAAAAGCATCAAAATAAATGTAGTTTCAATATTTTGATAGAATGACAGCGGAACAAGGGCTAAATTATAGAAAAAACAATAGTTAATAATGATAAACTTTTCAACAGATACCAGATACATGTATATTGTAAAATCAAATACTTCTCATTCATGACTTCATAGTCTAAAATAGCATGATAGGAAATGAAGGAAGGGGAAGATGTAGAGGAAGAATAGCTGTAATGTGCATTACCCAGCACTTCAAGAGCCTTACAACATACAATTGTTGGCCCATATGCTGATAAGTATAAAGAACACACCATAGAAGGAAGCAGAGAAGAACTTTCTCAACTCACATTATAATTAAAACACCAAAAACTGAGAGAGATCACTAAAACCTACATGAGAAAAAGAAGCCATCACTAATTAAGGTAAGCCAATCAGAATTATATCTGAATTTTTTTCTATGGAAACTGTCAAAGCCAGAAAGGTTTGACATTAAATTAGAAGCCAATACCAACAGAATAATAATGTATCACTTTACTACCTATATACTATATTTATACTTTACAATATAATCATGACACAAATCCAGGAGAAGAAACAATACATTATTATTAAAAAATGTAAAAATTGTTGCAGAAATCAAAGCCACAGATGTAGGTTGGAAAAACTTTAGGTGCCATAGGATGGGAAGGAGCATCCTGTCATATTGTCACACACATGGTACCTGACTGGTGCATTAATGGCCCCATTGCGAATATAAGTAATGCCAACTGAAAAAGGCCCTCAAGGGAATGGGGGTGGGAAAAGTTTTCCTAAGAGTTTAACCCAATTAAAATATAACAT
Source organism: Zapus hudsonius (assembly GCA_004024765.1). Lineage (NCBI taxonomy): Eukaryota > Metazoa > Chordata > Mammalia > Rodentia > Dipodidae > Zapus > Zapus hudsonius. Next base: position 13,139 of record PVHP010039327.1, on the reverse strand, counting down.
ATATGCAATAAATTTTAACACGTTTAGAAATTATAATTAATAAAATATGTTAATAATTTTAATAAATTTAATTATCAAATTCATACATTTTTCATATTAAAAATAAACCATTTAAAACAGAAAGCCACATAGCACTGATGATTATAGCAATAAGATAATGTTAAAAATAAAATCACATCATTAGAAAATTATTCATGGTTGTTTTTTTCTTTGTAACCAACATATTTGTTTAAATCCTGTAAAACTGATTACACACACACACACACACACACACACACACACACACACACACACACACAATTTCTAGGTAGTTTCCTCAGTGTTTAGGCTTAATTTGGTAGGTGGTATGGTATAATGAATTTTTGGATTAATTTAGTTGTCTTCATAACTCTCATAGACTCATTCCTAATTCCAAAGAAATTATGTCTCATAATTCACAAAATGAAATATCTTTGTAGGTATTGGGTATATTTAATTTTTTTTATTTTATATCTAATTTTTTATTGTCCATAATTAGATACATTGTATTAGTAAATATTTATGTTGTTACCCACTATAACCTCCTCCCTGTCCCCAATCCACTGAGTATACTCCTTGGTGGGCATACTGGATCGTCTAATGGGGTAAGAAGTTATGATTTTTTAATAACAACTTCAAAATAAAAAATAATTATATACAAATTGTTCAACAACATAACATTGAATTGCCAATGCAAATATAAAACTAGAAACAGTGTATCTTAATTGGAGAATACACATTGAAAAATTTTATAAATTGATCATTAATAAGGTCCTGTCCATTCAGTAGTTAGCAATGTAAAAAAAAAAAAACACCAGAAAACTATTACCAACTAGTTATTGGAAAACGCCATGAATTTCACTCCAACTTGATAGTAGAGATGCAAAGAAGTGGTATCTGTTTAGCTTTTGTCATTATAACCCCAGGAAATAATGAGATATTCAGGAGAATGGCAATGTACTATGACCAAAGGTTAACATCATTAGCAACCACCATTGTAATTTATGGTGAAATAAATAATATTCTAGAACTTAAAATAAGAAGGTTGGCATTTGTAGGCAAAAGGAAAATCTGGATCACCACCTCACAGTGGGAAGTTCCCACCAGTAAAAAATATTACATCCCTGACTCATTTTATGGGAGTATTGCTTTTTCACACCACCACAATGAGATTTCTAGTTTCAACACTTTTATCCAGTCAATGAAAATTGCCAAATACCAAGAAAAGATTTCATGAGAAAAATTGGGTTGGATGTACTTTAATTGTTCTCTCCCCACATCCTACTGTAAAACACTGAATAAATGCTCTTCCAACACTTCACTGGAGTGGTTACCAAGGCATAGTTTTGACATGGCCATGAATGATGAAAGTTACAACATCTACAATGCTGTGCATGCTGTGGCCCATGCCCTCCATGAAATGACTCTTCAACAAGTAGATTCTCGGAGTATGGGAGATGAGAATTTGAAAAAGAGTTCATGTATGCAGGTAAAGTTTCTTCACATGGATAGTGCTCAGTGTCATCATATGACATCTTCAAAGTTGTCTACCCATGCTAAAGATTAAATGTCTGAGATAGTTTTTCCTCAATTGCAAGGCATTCTTCAATTTGTCAGATGCCAGCAATTATATCCACATGTTTTTATACATCATGAAGAGACTTCCAGCAAGGTGTGGTGATACAGGCCTGTAATCTCAGCATTAGGATGTCTGATATACAGAAGGATTGATGTGAGATTGAAGCCAGCCTGGGCTAGAGGATTGCTTCCTTGGCTAGTGACACCCTGTCAAAAAATAAAACACAGAATTTATTATAATATTTAAAATTGAAGAGCTGATAAGACCATGATATTGATGTAATGGAAACTAGGTTTAGTTACAGATTTTTATTTTGGGGGGGAGGTCTCATTCTAGCTCAGGCTGAAATGAAACTCTCTAGCCCAGGCAGGCCTTGAACTCACAGTGATCCTCCTACTTTAGACTTCCAATTGCAAATAATAAAAATATGTACCACCACAACTGGCTCCCAAACTCTTTTTTTTCAGGATACAAGTGGTAGTTTTCTTAAAAAAATTAACATCAAACAGTTTGTCCAAATCAACCAGGAGATGGTGATCTCATTTTCCTGTATGATGCTCAGAGAGCAACACAAAATATCAATATTTCTCATAGTGCGTAATTTACCATTGCTTTGTGAGGTTTCACCATAATGCTATTTTTAAACAAGCGGTGTAATGTTAAATATTTTCCTCCTTTGCATATCCAATGAATCTGTATTATTTGGGAAGAACTATGGACATTCATTACATAGTGAAATTATGGCATGTGGGCATATCTCATTATAAAGTGATGTATCTCTTTTTTAGATACATGATTTCCTGAAAAACATTGAGTTTAATAACCCTATTGGAGACATAGTGACTATGAATCAGAAAGCATTATTAAATGATGATTATGATATTTTTAGCATTTGATATTTCCAACAAAATCTTGATCTAAAGGTGAAAATCAGACAGTTTTCTCCATATTCTCCACATGGTCAACACTTTTATTTGTATGAAGATATGCTAGAATGGGCCACAGGAGGTAGACAGGTGTGTTGATGTGTCTGTAGTGGTTCACTTTACACATACAGAAATATCCTGTTGTAACAGAATGTGTTCTCCCCATCATAAAATAATTCCTAGAATTCTTTTGTAATTTTTTTAGTATTTAATGGTAACTATAATCTTCATGAATGTGTTTTCTTCTGTTCATACACATGACACACATGGTATATTATAATATGCTAAATGTACTGTGATTATACAGGTAGGTTGAAAATAATTACACTAATAGACTGTTTGCTATAATGGCTTGAAACAATGTATTTTAACTCCCTTTTCTGACACATATCTGAAATTCTCAGATCCTGCCATCTTCGTGCAGTGTCCCTTGCAATTCTGGGTTCAGGAAATCCCATCAGGATGGACAAGCAGTCTGCTGTTTTGATTGCAATCAATGCCATGAAAATGAGATTTTCAATGAGACAGGTAACTACATGCTGGAAATTATTCCTCAGACGGATTGTCTTTTATATCATTCTGGACCAATCTCAAGGGTCCTGGAAGGAAATTCAAGGGCACATCTCTCTTATTAGTCTTTGTATTTAAATATCAGTATTGCTCCTTCATATATACACACCCTATGAAATCAACACCATCAGTTTCATTTCTTCTGATTCTAGCTACATTTATCGCAGTATAGTCTTAAGAAAACTCTTTTGAGAATTGAACATTATGTATCTCCATAGGGAAACTTCACACGTGATGTTATTGTACCTCCTTTAGTGGTTTTCAACCAGCCTAAGGTCAGTTCCACCCCTGCATCCTCCGAATCACCATGGACCCCATTTCCACCAGGTTCTTGTCACATAACTGATGTGCACACCTGTTGTCTTTGCACTAAAATGCACACACAATACAGCAAAACCACAAGTGGGCATATTTTGTTGTACATTTTTTCAGAAAAAGGACAGAGGGCAAAATACAGAGATGCAAACTGAACATGGACCCAAGAGAGACTGTCATGAATGTGCACAGAATGACCTGCAATGATGCTGCTGGTGTTTACATCTTCCTTGATTTCGACAGGAGAGAAATTGTCAATCTCATTTTATTGATAAATCTAGGGGAGCTGTAGGTGGAAATAATGATTTTCACAATTATAACTAGCTTAAAAATATAACTGTGAACTGTTTTTTTGGAGAATGGAATTAAAAATTTTATGGAGAACCTCCATTAATAAAGAAAATTTCGCAGGTTTTGAATCTCGTCACACCATCCTTTACTATCTTCCTCCAATTCCATTAAATCCCTTTTCTTTCCCACAAATCTCTCTGTTATTATAATGCCATCATTTCACTGAGTTTTGTTATGGAGGATTGTGCACTTAGTGTCAGCCTCTGTGATGGAATGAAAATGATGACCATTTTGTGTCTTGAAGGCAGTATTGCAAAGCACTCTTCCTTTTATTTCCTCCTACCACCTTTTCTCCAGGGGTTCCTACATCTAGTGTGCCCATCAGACATCTGCAAAGGCAGCCCCTCCCCTTGAGTGGGAGGTGTCTAGCTAGAGCTACAACCTAATGGCTAAAAACTGATTGGTCAAATGTGAACCAATCAGCTGTCTCTCTGACTCACCTGGGAAGAACTTAAATTAACTTCCCTAGAAGAAGCCGGCCTCTCCCCCCACATGGCAATGGAGTAGAAAGACTGCTGAATTTCCAGGCCTTAGGAAGGAAGGTAAGGCCTTCTCCACCCCAGCTAATGGCTGGGGTGGGGGCAGGCTCCAGACTTTTTCCCTCATGAATCTCTCTTTCTCATGATGGGAGCTCTCTATTATCTTTTCTTCTTCAGTTTATTTAGCTGAACAACTTAAGTTCTGTTAAACTCTCCATGTGTTCTCCCCACACTGGTGGCTGGAGAACTCTGTACTTCCCATATTTCCTTAAATAATATGATATTATGAACCTCACAGACCACATGGTGACTGGGAGGCCTCCCCATCCAATTACCCTTTTCTAATTAATATATTGGAATAAATGTGTAATAAGATTTATTTCTTTCCCTGTGTATAATTCTTTTGCATTAGAGGACACAAACTCTGGGGGGGGATTTTAATGGTAAAAAACAAATATAACTGTGCCAAGATTTTCCAGTATCACTAGGAGGGTGAGATAGAGGTGTCTTACTATGCAATAAGTGCTCTACTGTCTATTCTCAGCACGTTGATGCATTCTGTGTGTGTGTAATCATCACTGCAACCTGAAAATGGCAGCTTCACGAAATGAAATTTAGGATAGCATTAATACCTGGGATAAAATTAAGTATTTAGAGAACATTTTTGTTACTGTAATATATCCATTCAACCTGACAGCAGTAGTTTTCCCCATTAACACTGGATATTGTCTCTTTTTCTAGAGACTGCAGACAGGCAATACAATATACCAATTTTCGAATACAGGATCTGTATAACTGTTTGTTATGTCTAAACTTTTATGAATTATTTGGTTGAAACTTTTTTTAATATATATTTATTGTCCATAATGAGTTACATTATTTAGTTGGCAAACAATGCGTTTTTATCCCGAATTCCCCAATTCCCCCCCTCCCCATCCCTGATCAATTGGATATCCTCCTCCGTGGGCTGTCTGTATTAGTCCTTGTGGCAAGGGATCCTGGATATCCTAGTACTCAGCCAGGTTCTCCTGGCCCAAGTATGTTGTTACTGATGGGTGCCATGCCTCTGGACAGTCTCCCCCACCACAGCTCTCACAATCTTTCCGCCCCCTCTTCCGCTCAGTTCCCTGAGTCGTGGTGGATGAGTAATAAGGCTGCTTTAATGTTGCGAGCTTAGAGGTCCTTGTGTCAAAAATCCTTGGTTTCTGTCTCAATGGCCTATCCTGTGTTGATTGAATGACTGTGGTTATAGGTCCCTTGTTCATCTGTTATTGTCTGCTGGGTTCCCTATGGATCCTCCCCGATATGACTGTGGTGGCTCCTCTCTTGCCAGGATCTCAGCCATAGGCCTACGGTTGGTTACATTTGACACAAAGACTTAGTTTACTATGAATATAATTGAAATATTTTATTTATGTAGGATAAACAAAAAGAATGAGTGGCTACTGAGTGTCCTTCACTCTGTATATGAGAACTATGGTTGTTTTTGAGTCATGTCCTCAAGGGCAATTCACTAAACATGCAATAAAGTTCAACAAAGACAGCACAGTTTTCTTTAATCTGACTAGGAGAGAAGCATGAAGCAATAATGATGATTCTTTGCTCTCTGCCTCAGATTCGGAGGAGTGTTTAAAGTGTCCAGATGATCATTATCCCAACATCAAACAAACCCACTGTCTGCAGAAATCTGTGACCTTCCTGGCTTATGAAGACCACTTGGGGATGGCTTTGGCCTGCCTGGCCCTGTGCTTCTCTGCACTCACAGCTCTTGTTCTTGGTGTATTTTGGAAACACAAAGACACTCCCAACGTGAAGGCAAATAACCACACCCTCAGCTACATCCTGCTCATCTCCCTCACCTTCTGCTTCCTCTGCTCCTTGCTCTTCATTGGACATCCCAACACTGCCACCTGCATCCTGCAGCAGATCACATTTGGGGTTCTCTTCACATTGGCTGTGTCCACTATCTTGGCCAAAACAGTCACTGTGGTCCTGGCCTTCAAGGTCACTGCTCCAGGAAGGAAGTTGAGGGGGCTGCTGGTATCAGGGGCACCTAACTTCATCATTCCCATCTGCACCCTAATTCAACTGAATTTCTGTGCAGTGTGGCTGGGAACATCTCCTCCCTTTATTGACACAGATGCACACTCTGAACATGGACACATCATCATTTTCTGCAACAAGGGATCACTCAGTCACTGCCTTCTACTGTGCCTTGGGCTACCTGGGATCTCTGGCCATAGTGAGCTTCACTGTGGCTTTCTTGGCCAGGAAGCTGCCTGATACCTTCAATGAAGCCATGTTCCTGACCTTCAGCATGCTGGTGTTCCTCAGTGTCTGGGTCACCTTCCTCCCTGTCTACCAAAGCAGCAAAGGGAAATTCCTGGTGGCTGTGGAAGTCTTTTCAATCTTGGCCTCTAGTGCTGGACTGCTGGGCTGCATCTTTGTCCCCAAGTGTTACATTATTTTACTAAGACCAGATAGGAATTATCTTCGAATGATCAGGGATAAAACCAATTGCTGAAATATATATATTGTAATTTTTACTCATGTTACTAATGCAAATTAAAGAAATGTCCCATTATTTTATCATCCAAATATTTCATTATATAATGTAGCATTTCCCTATAAATGAGATTTCTTTGTTAACAATAACAGTTGTATATCATATGACTGGCTTAACAGTTAACTATTTGAAATCTCGTATTTATTGTGCAAAAGACCACATTCTTTACATTTGTGTTTTAATAGGCTGGGCATCATCTAGTTACCTGTGTAGATGTAGAACTCTCATGAAGTAAACTCTTGCAACTTACTGAAGAAATATTTGTTATGGATATTAAGAAATAAATTTTTGTATCACTCCAAATTTTGTAAATGTTCCCCAGAATGAGGTTATAGGGGGTGATGTGCCTTGTTGACAAGTGTTCATGGGAAGATAGTTACTTCTTAGCATGAGAGTGCTAAAGTGCTTCAGGCATTAATACGTGAGTCCTCATGGGTGTTAGCAATCTGCATTTTCCTCACTCTGCATTCCCAGCTCAGCATGCAGTCAGCTATCACATGCTCTTTCCCCAAGGCAATAATGTCTTTATGAACTTTAGGATACATGGCTCCATTTTGCCTGGATGCTTTGACCCCAATGCAACCCAACAACTAAAGTTAAACATGTTTCATATGTAAGAAGACAGGGTTAAAGAAAGGAACACTAGTGCAATGGAGGAGCCTGGGCCTGGGGGAGACAATCAACAGCTTTTAAATTCAGCCAAATATTCCACTTAGTGAGGGGAAGCCCGTGACTGGAACTGGGGAATCAGTGCAATATGCACCAGTTCCCGTCCTCTTGGGCTCCCAAGAAAAGATGCTTTATGGGACCGACTGACAGGGAGGCTACTAAAAATAGAATCTGGGTAATCCAGAATTGTGTATATTTGTTAACCTATACTGATCTCACTCTCCGATGGAGACTGTGTTTGTGTTTTTCAGGATGCAGCAAGAGAGATGTAGCCCATCTAAACCTACCAACTGTAGGCCAATAGCTGAGATTCTTGCAAGAGATGAGCCACCACAGTCATACTGTGGAGGATCCCTATAGAGCCCCTCAGAGAATGATGGGATGAACAAGGGACACACAGCCACAGCCATTTAATCAACACAGGATAAGCCAGGGTGACAGAAACCAACAATTTTAGACACATAGCCCCCTAAGCTCACAACATTAAAGTAGCTTTAATACTCATCCACCATGACTCAGGGATCTGAGCGGATGAGGGGGCAGAAAGATTGTGAGAGCCATGGTGGGGAAGACTGTCCAGAGGCATGGTACCCCTCAGTAACAACACACTTCAGCCAGGAGAACCGGGCTGAGTACTAGGCTATCCATGGTCCCCTGCTACATACAAGTACTGATCCAGATGACCCATGGAGGAGGATATCCAGCTGATTGGGGATGGGGAGAGGGGACAATTGGGAATTGGGAATAACAACTCATTATTTGCCCACTAAATAATGTAACTCATTATGGACAATAAATATATATTTTTAAAAAAAGAAGACAGGGTTACCTTTTAAAATGAGCAGAGAATTGGGATAATGAATTTTATACTAGGACATCAATTATTTCAATCACTTTACAATTGATGAAATGATTGGAAAAGCTGCATTATGTCTGTTAAAAGTCATGTCAGTGAATATAGACCACTGTACATGGAAAAAACACCTCAATATGAGTAGCCTGGAGAAACATCCCTTGTTTATACCAAATGTCAGAATGCAGGGACAATTAAAAGATGAATCAGTACCCGAATTTAGTGTCACGTTTCTTTTGGTTTCACTTCCCTTCGTAGACTCCATGGATTTTCATAGCAAAGAAAAGATAACCATTACAAAGCCCAGAATGATTTAATGAATCTAATCATTTGAATTCAATATTTGAATATATGTCAATTATAGTTATTGGGTATATAGCTGAGTGTGTGTATTTCTAGTCTTAGCAACTATGAGGCCCTGGATTAATGGACTCGTGGTACCTTAGAATGCATTGGCCTTCTAGATGAATGTCTGCTTTGCACAAATGTCCAAAATCATGAAAGAGAAACATAAAGATAAGGGAAAAAAACTGTAGTTTATACATTATTTTAGAAAGTTATGATTTTTCCGCAGGGCAAGAAATTTCAGTTGGAGACATTATCCCTTTGCCACGAATATTCATGATACAGAGTGAGTATTGATTATGCCCCTGAGAAGGGTTCTCAGTGTAGTGAGTGTTGGTGGGAAAGAGACACCATAAGTATATAACTCAATGGACATATTGACAATATGCAAGATGTTCACATAATATGGCTTTCATTTAAAAAAAGTTTTCTTCACCAACTGTATGAAAATTTACTTCATCTTTTTTCAAAATTATACACAAGCCAATATGATCATTGGAATCATTATTAGGTGCATGGTTTTGTGTCAGTACACACTTCTACTGGTGGAACCATCTGCACCATTTATCTCCTGAAATAACTCATGTGCCCATCTCAGACTGCTGGCCAAATCATCAAGAACCATTTATTTTTTGCCAAACAGCTAACTACAGCCAGAGGAGATGTATGAAACCCACCTTGATTTCAGTGTACTAAAGATAATATTTTTATTATTATTTTAAATTTATTTATTCATTTATTTGATGTCACAATTACTAATGAACATCACAATGCCCCACTGTGCCTTTACAAAACACTGGTGTCACAACACAGTGATAAACTATGATGTTACAATGCCATTAAATGGCATAAAGTGCTATGCAACACTGGCCTGCTTCATATCACTATGCTCTACTGTATATCTCAAGACACTAAAGGGACTCCACAGTATCACTCTGACCCTCACAAAACAATAGTTCAGCATGTCATTATGGTGCCCAAAAGTGGCATAATGAAGCTCCAGTGTGACAACACAATACTCTGGTGCAAAATCACAATCCACCACTGAGTTATCAAAATTCATGTCTGTGAAGAAACAGTGCTCCTTTCTGTAATATAAAATCCCAATCATTTTATGGTAATCACCAAGTTGATATTGCAATTACCTGTTATAAACTATAGACCTTTTTTCTCAGCTTACATAGCAAAATGCTATAGGAAGATGACACTGATGTGACTTCTATGTCCTGGGCTACCTGGGAATCTCTGGCCCTAGTGAGCTTCACTGTGGCTTTCTTGGCCAGGAAGCTGCCTGACACATTCAATGAGGCCAAGTTCCTGACCTTCAGCATGCTGGTGTTCCTCAGTGTCTGGGTCACCTTCCTCCCTGTTTGCCAAAGCAGCAAAGGGAAATTCCTGGTGGCTGTGGAAGTCTTTTCATTCTTGGCCTCCAGTGTTGGGCTGTGAGGTTGTATTTTTGTCCCCAAGTGCTTATTCTCACCTGGATATAATTTTGTTCTTCCTACAGAAAGTCTTTATACTTTTAGTGGAATGACCACTGATCCACAATCTAGCTGGGACTAGCATTAGGAAACTACATGTGTGAATGAAGGATTTAGAATAGTGTCCATAACAGTGTCTGTGCATTTTGCTCAGTGGTCAGGTATTGACTTGCCTACTATACAGTGTTCCCCAGTTTAATCCCCAATACCACAAAGAAGATTCAGCAATATAGTTGGTGGTTTAGGCAGCAATGCCTTTTGTAAGAAGACTTCATTGCTGAAGGAATCTCTACATGACTTGGAAGGAAGATATAAAATGAAGCAGAACAAGCTTTGAATATTTTCCTATCTACTTAGAAAATAATTATTTTCACAATCAGTATGTGATTTTAAATTTGGGCATTTCTATAATTCTACATCATAAACAACCCCCATGTTAATCATTGAATCCATTATTACACACACATTTTAGTGTCATTAACCACATTCACATTTGTGGCCATCAACAACTTCCTTGTCCAAAAATGACTCTCTCATGTGTACATATGTGATTGTGTGCTCACTGAAGCAACTAGAATCATTGATCATTCTAAAAACCACCTGAATACAGTTGTTCTTTATTAAGAAATCTTCAGCATAATTTCAGTGTGCCAAGAACATATGATTCTACATGACACCTTCCTTTGTTTTTTTTTTACACTGTTGTCAACTTTCTGACTGTCATTTGTGGTTGTTACATTGCCCTTAATTTGGGTCAAAAATTATATCTTACATGGTAAATTATATATATATATATATATATATATATATATATATATATATATATATATATATATATGTGTGTGTGTGTGTGTGTGTGAGAGAGAGAGAGTGTGTATATATATGTGTGTGTAAATATACATACACATACATATGTGTGTGCATGTGTGTGTGTGAAGGAAATAATACTAGGTCTTACCATCTTAGTGAATTATATTATCTGGCAAATGCAAAATTCTGTAAGACATAAATCGACCAATGCCTCATGGGGCATAATGATTTTGTGACCTCACTTTAAAATATGCACAATGATAAAATTTAATCCATTGGAGAGAGAATTGTTAGCAGTTACGGTCTGTTCACAAAGCAATCCTGTGACCTCACCATGGTCTACTGAATTATCATGCTATAACATGACAACAAATTCCCCTATGTATCAAGAAAATACATGCCTGAAAAATGCCATTTTGTAACATCCAATGGTCCAAAGTGGCATGTCAAAACACTAGACCACACTGTAACATCACAGAGATCTACATGGAGATCAAAATACCTTACCTTGATATCAAAATTCCCAACCATAAATCAGTGTTCATCGTATCATAATGCTGAGGTGGTATTTGCTACAATCACATCACCATTTCTTTATATGACATCAAAATGCAGCTGTGTTAATAATGCTATATTGTGATACCGTAGTCTGTGTCAGAGGTGAGACTCATTATGGTCAAAAGGAACTCTGATGACACCTTAACATTACAGGCTACTGACACTTCTCTAGCTTGTCCACAAAACTAGATGGTAAGACCATATTGCTGAAGACACAGCACACTTGGTCTTCAGGTCACGGAAAATGAACCTGGGGCTGTTATAGAAGCAACCTACATGCTGCCTAGCTGTCAGGATGCCAGAAAGACCTATAAGACTTAGCAGAAAAGTGATTAGCTGCTTAACCAGCAGAAGACACTTCAAGATTTATGGCTAAACACAGTTACCCTGGGCCTGATCCCTGTCCTTTGTAAATTCTGATCTTCCCTTTGATATTTGCTCCTAACAAAAAAGTTCCAGTGACAACCATTCTGTAAGTGACCAGCCAAGTCCTGCCCACGGTCACCCTTTTCCCACTCTTTGTTGGGCCTTCCCCAGAGTCTAGTCCTTATGTGGATCACATGGCCATAGCATTTTGCAGTTCTAACACCTCCACTATCTTATTAAGAATGGTCTTGGAATGTACAGGCTGTTGAGACTATTTATTTGAATACAAAAAAAGGGAGAAGCACAAAAACACACCACGAACACACACACACAGAAAGAGAGAGAGAGAGAGAGAGAGAGAGAGAGAGAGAGAGAGAGAGAAATTGTAAGCACTTTTCCTGTACAACAAAAGTCTATTTTTTACATACCCTTCATGGTGTACTTTGTAAATGTCTAATTTGTATAATAGATACAGTTAAGGCAAGTAGAAATGCTGGCAACTTTTAGGCATAAGCACAATCTAGGTCAACACCTCACCTTGTGAGAAGTGGGATCTTCTCACAAGTCAATGAAATTTCATCCTTGATATAATTCATCAGACTGTCAGTTTCTCACACCACCAAGTCTTAGATTGCTAGTAAATCTACATGTGTGTAAAAATCATGAAGAAATTTTCAAGTCATGTGTGTTACTATAATCCCAATACTTTAGATCCTGAGACAGGAGGATTACTTTGGGTTGAGTCAGTCTAGGCTAAGGAGTAGTTCCTAGGCTAGTGACACTCTGACACAAAAAAGACATAATTGTATACAATAAAGCAAAAAGCAAACATTATCCTCACCAATTTAATACTCCATATAATCACTAGACCGATCATCTAAACAGATTTAATTGAGTAATAATGGAGTTAAAATACTTTGCAGATCTAACCCAACTCTCCAATATGCATTTTTTTCCTGAGGAGCTAATGGAACGTTCTTTAAAGTCGATAATTTATGGAAGCATACGACATGCCTCAACAAATTCAGGATATTAAACATTATTCCATGTACTATATCACATCTCAATTTTTAAAATCTTGGGATTAGTAACAAGCTAAATAACAGACAATCTACAAACACATGAGACTGAACATACACTATTAAACAATGCATGAATTGTCAGAGAAATTAAAAAATGAAAAAAATCTAGAGTTAAACTCATGAAAGCAAACACAACATACCAAAATTTATGGAGACAAAAAGGTAGTCCTG
>PVHP010039325.1:0-16400 GCA_004024765.1 Zapus hudsonius | reverse complement strand
TCCTCCTCCTCCTCCTTCTTCTTCTTCTTCTTCTTCTTCTTCTTCTTCTTCTTCTTCTTCTTCTTCTTCTTCTTCCATATGACATAAGTATAGGTGAGAAAGACACCAATGAAAACCACAATACCATGGCATGATCAGTTTATGTCAAATTTGGTTCAGAGGAGACATGGAACTGAAATGTTTGACCAGCATTTTCTTTAGTTCTGCTGAAGATCATTATGTTTTCATGACTGTCCTTCTTGCCAAAAGTAAAGAGCAGGTTGTACTTTGGCTGACATATGTTTGAGTGAGATATTTATCAGTGTCAGCTCCTGTCAAAGGGCCATGAACAAAATTTTACCAGAAAGAACAATAGTCAGTCCTCAGAACAAAAAGGGGAACTAGGTTTGATTGCAGGCATCAGTCAAAATGATGACAGGCCCCAGGCCTGGGTACTGTGCATTATGACTGACAGCCCTGGTCAGATAGGGATGGTCCTTTTCAGACCCAAACGAGTGTCAGGGCTCAGATTTGTGCTTATCTCCTGCTGAAAAAGTAAAAAGACAAAGACAGATAGTCTTGTCCTTGTCACAGCTCCCAAATTATGCTGTAGCTTAAAAATTCTGCTATCTCAAAGGTGAATGGAACTCTAGGAATATCAGTAAGAAGGCAAAGATGATTAGAGAAAACCCAAAAAACAGTGAAATAAATTTAATAAAATTAGCAAAAAAAATACAGAATATGTGATTCCTACTGAAATAAAATAGTCTGAGAAAACATGATCAACTCTTATAAATCATCACTAGACAGCGCCCATTAGAAAACTGTCACTCTTTCATTTATTCAAAAATAACACCCATTATTGACAGATTTCAGGACTGCAAATTCAGTACGACACAGATACGAAGGAAACATGTTCATGAGTTTGAATTTCCTCCAAATCTAAATTTTATGCACCTATATATGCTCATGCACTTACTTAATCCACATGTAGATATTTGTATGCACATGGGTTCTTATCTGGAAAGGAAGATAGAGGAACAAAATATCCACTTACTCTCTGTGCTTCGGGGACAGGAATTTATATCTGGAGGTAGGGTCCATTTTCATGGTGTTTACAATATAATTGTTGCAGTTTTGTTGAGCTTACGAAAATGATGAAATGAGTCAATGGGTGTGTGAAGCATTAAAATAAGGCTCAGAAGAGTTGATGCTAAAGATGAGAACTGGATGGACAACGTCATCCATCACAATTACAACAATAAAACTAAACTAAAACAAACTGAACCAAGAAGTGAGAGCAAATATCAATACTCAGTATTTACGCTTGAAGGTGCATTTGAACCATGCCACAATTCAATATTGGGATAATTTGTCAACAGTAAAGGACAATTGAAAATTAATTGGCTAGAGCCATTGCTCCGAGGTTAAAGAGCTAACCTGCAAGGACTAAATGACCCAGGTTCTATTCCTTCATCCCCACATAAAACCAGATGAACAATGTAGCTCATGGATCTAGAGTTCTATTTGCAGGGCTCTGTCTGCCTGTCTCTCTCTGCTTGCACAAAAAATATTAAAAATGAAAATATCTATCAATTTGGATAACACTTAAATGTGTAGTGTTGTTACATGTAGGGAATTGAACAATAAATTCCCAGTAGCAGGAAACACACACAATTCTAGATCTGGTTTTCAATATCATCCTCCAATAAAATGAGCAATTGTCCATTGAAAATATGGTTCATTTCATTACTGTCTTGAAATTCATATAATGAGTTTGAATCATCTTACAGTGTCAGAAATTAGAAAAGTAATATATTTAAATTAAATTTAAGTAATTAATGAGAGAGAGAGAAATGGGTACAGCAAAGTCTCCTGTCATTGCATATGAAATGCAGAGGCAGTTACCAGTGCCAGGAATCAAATCCTGACAACCAGACTTTGAAAGCAAGTGCCTTTAATGTCGGAGCCATCTCTACAGCTATTTTTTATTTCTTTCAATAACAATATATAAAAGAAACATGAGTGTCAATTTGAAACACCACTGATAATATTGGAATAATCTGAACCACATAATACATTAATGAGTGTAAGACTATAACTCAAAATGAAATTATTATAGCAATATAAATACATGATTGAATACGTAAATTAATATCAGTAACTAAATATTTAATACCATACTCCTGATGAGCTATGTCACATACAGACAGTATGCGGACTCATATCTAGTTCTTATGAAATGACTGACAATTCTGTTAAATTTCTAAGACAGACTCAATTCATTGCTTTCCTGGTTCATTTTTTCAAGATCTATCAGCCATTCAGTACTCAGCATGGGGTCATTGATAAGTGAAACTTGATTTTATGTTTTGTCTGTTTGCTTGCTTCCTTTATTTCTTTGAGAAAGCCTTTCTTTAGCTATGAAATCCAGGCCAGTCAATCTCAGGCTCCTTTTACCCCCTGCTTCCAAAGTTCTGGAGTGACAAGCATGTACTTGTATGCCCAGTTAAACTTACTTTTATATTAAGAAAATATTACAAATAAAGAAAATAAACAGATAACACAATTATAAATCATTTAGATTTTTGAGAAATAATAGTGTTCTTTTTTCTGTGACATAAAAACTCTATTTTAACTGAATAGACGTCTTCTTTATACTTCATTTTATGTTGTAAGACAGGGATGCTTAAAAATTGAATTTATTGGAAAGGGGCCAATGAATCATAGCAAATGTGTACATTTTTCACTTATATATGTTCTACACAGCCACTTAAACAATTTGTTCTTCCTCTAAACAGTTTCATAATCATGACTGAAATTTAATTCCAACAAATGAACTGGCTTGTCATTATTGAGCAAATGTGCCCTATAATGACAGAACCAAGAACATCACTAATCCCAGCATTTGCAGTGTCAATGAGATTACAATATTACATTATTATTCTCATGAATGGGAAAGTAATATGCATCTCCAAAATAAATGAGAGAAACTATAAATCTGGTCCTAGCCTAAATTGGAGATTCCTGATGTGGCAATGTGAACATTTCTTTCCAATTTAAATTTAAATTTAAATTTACTGAGATTAAAATCTGTCATAATGTGGCATTATTTTGCAGTTTAGCAGGAAGTGGATTGCAATTCTGTGACATATAAGCATATCAATAGAACACCCTTGCAGTTACATGTCAAAGTTTATATTCTTGGTATAAAATAAGAAATATATTAAGAATATTTGAATTTAGTGTATAAATGCTTTTTTAAAATATTTCTGTTTATCTGGAAAAAACTTGGTTACATTTCCTCAAATGACTTGTGAGTCTTACAGAGATTTCTGTCCATGTTTGTTTTATGCATTATATATACTTGCTACAAAGAGAAACACAACATGTCAGCTTTCAAATATTTCTAGTACATTAGCATTGACAATCAACCATCAATACCAAGGTGATTTTAAATTTCTCTGCATCATTTTTCCTTGAAATGATAAACTGCTTGCATTATGTTTAGCCAATAATAATTCTGATGAGTATATAATAGAATGTGAGGATGACATATTAAATATACAACCACAGAGAAATGTTCCATGTGTCACCAGATATTTGAGTTTCATGCATCAGTGGAATTATGTTATTTAGTCTACCTGTGATTTGCATAGGCATAGCCAGCTTGTGTCTGTGCTAATCAGATTTTTTTAAATTTTCAGTGATGAAATATCAAAGATAAACATCTTAAAAGAAGGAATATTTGGACTTTTCAGAGGTTTCAGAGGTCTCAGCCCAGTGTTTGTTCTGTCCACAAGTCCCTACATTATAAGAGCATTTTTTAAAATATACTAGTAAGGCCACCAGATAGATCTTTGTTATATTTGTCATTGAGGAATATTTAAAATCCTAACCATAACAGTCTCCCAGTAGTTTGCAAAACCACTTTTTTCCATCCATCACTATTCTTTATACATGTATCCTCATCAAAAGTTATCTATCCACAGTTCTGTTGTTGTTTTCTCAAGGTAGTTCACACTGTCATCCAGGCTGACCTGGAATTCACCATGCAGTCTCAGGGTAGCCTGGAAATCATGGTGGTCCTCCCAGCTCTGCCTCCCAAGTACAATGATTGAATGCATGTGCCACCATGCCCAGCCAGAGTTTTAATCTACTCTATGTGGAGTAAGATTTTTGTTAATTTGTTTCATCCTTTAAAATACTCATGTAAATAATGAGAACACTCAAAATTATAACTAGACAAAGATTTCAAATTATACACTAAAGTTTTGAAGTAATACTCTTTCAAATGTAGGATAATGGAATATTAAAGTAAGAGGATTTTAAGGTCAAGTAAGTTAATCTAATTATTGTTACTTCTATTAGTTCAGATAATAAAAACAAAAATTAATGCTTTGAAAATTCCCCATTATATTCCTTTCTGTCCTTTAATTATTTCTTAGAGATTTTTATGATCCAATACTTCAAAACATAAACACACATATGAATTTCAATGAAATATATAATAAAGATTTAGCTTAAATATGTACTAAATACTGATATTTCTTCGTAAAACAAATAGTTTTATTAATTTTTCTTCCAGTTTGAGAGAAGTAAACACTAGTTAAACTAGGAAAACTTTTTTCTATTACTGTCAGGGAGTAATTGCATTTGTGAGGTGGTTTAGTAAGTAAAGAATTGCTGGGCATTTGTAACTCTTCCTTTGAACATGCTCTGTTCAGATCACTGCCCCATTTTTGATTAAATAACTTGATTTTTTTATTGCTTAATTTTTTGTGTTTGTAAATTCTAGATATTAGGCTTCTGCCAAAGGTAGATCTAGTGAAGATTTTCTCCTCCCGTTTTGTATGTTGTCTGTGGGATTTAGAGAAGAAAGAGAGAGTCCGAGAAGGGTTTCACTTGAGTAGTTCATATCACATGATAAAATTCACAAATGACGTTGATCTTCTTCAAAATAAACCAACACTCTAGAGAACCATGAGGATTTGTCCTCTAAGAATAAAGGTATTCTGATACTAAATAGTTTATATGGAGAGCTCAGACTCACATTCTCTTTTAAGACTTTTTAAAAAATGGGTGAAATCCAGAGCTTTACATATGATCAACTAATTTAGATGTAAATTTTATCTTTTTTTTTTCAAGGTAATATTCAGAATACATTTCCGAATTCATCAAAATGGGCCATTCAATTCCAGACAGAATTCTGTTGCCTCCAACAGTGAACTGTTGCCAGGGAGACCCAGTAGGTCACCAGAACAATGTAGACCATTGCTAATACACTTGAGTATCTGCCAGAGATAAAAGGTAAGACCTGTAGCTGAAGACACCAGAGACTGCAGTCATAGGACATCAGAAGATCATGGTGGAAAAGAAAGGTTAAGTAGTTCCCACCAGGCTAGCTCTCATAGTGCTGGGAAGCCCTGTGGTGGTCACTGGAGGACAACATTCACCAACAGCATGAATGAGCAGGGGACCCTGCAGACAATGAAATCAACCAGCTGGTCAAGAAGTACACCATTGTGAAATAGTGGCAGGCAGCCTCACAAGTAACTAACTATTCTCTGATTGGACAGGAGGCCCTGTCTATAGGTAAGAACTAATACATTGTATTGGAAACCAAGTCAGATTCCATGGTCTGTAAACTCAGACTTAAGGAAGAAGGATGCACAGCACTTTGGAGAAGAATAGTGGACTTATACCAAAAACACCTCTCAAAAAAAATTTCATCCCCCTTTAACCCAAGCTGCTCTCACTCTTGTTTGGACAATCTGTTTTAATTAACAGATGGCAGAGAAAATGAAGACGAACCAAGATCTATCAATAAGACAAGAAGATAGGGAACCATGAGATGTACTACCTCTACCACATCTGGAAGGAAGTGGTGACATGAATACTGCTCTTACTCCTAGCCTGACAACCATTTCCAGAGTGATGATGACAGATCAATTCAGAATTCCAGAGGCTGCAGGGAACTCAACACTAAATCAGACTGCTAACAGGCCTACCATGGCTCATGGAACATTAGAAGACGGGGTGGAATGATTATAAGATCCACAGAGTGAGTAAGACTTCCTTGAGGCATGGTCCCCTGCTATCCTAGAGTAACGGATAGAGAACTTCTTGAACCCATAGTGACTATCATAATCCCACTGAGGAAGGCAACTAGAGCTGGGGAGAGAATCTAAAAGATTATAACTTGATGTACTACACATAAAATAAAATGAAAGTAAATTTTACAAAACTCATACACAATGCATGCATGTAATAATAAAGTCAATTATTTTGTAAAATTAATACATGTAAATAAATCTTTAAAAATTAAATGTAAAGTGTTGTATTTTCTAGTATTATTTCCTACTCTTCCAATTCACATATGATTTGGGTATTCATAATTTATTTCTTGATTTACTATTCTATAACACAATGTGACCAATGTGACACCATTGGACTCCCTCCCCTACTACTGTTGCACAGCCCACTCTGAATCAACAGAATTATAAGAACTGCTAAATTCCTTGTATGTTTGTAAGATTCTCCCTTTCCACTTAGAGGATCTTACCATTTCTCATCAAATTCATTATAACGTTTGTCAAATTCCAGAGTGAAAATGGCCAGCTCAGCATCACCATCTCTAACAAGGGAGGAGCATTGTTGAGGCATCATTTCATCATTGTTGGATAATGGTTTGAAATACCATTAGTGTAAATACAATGAATTTATCCTAAAACTTCATGAGCTGCTCATATTTCTTGAGATTACTTTACAGCTGTGTGCATGAAGTACCATGTAATTTGACTATGTTGTGCAATAAACTTTTAGGATGAATTATAGATTTAAAACAGCAATTCATTCCATAATGGGTGAACCAAGTAATGTAAGAATGAATCCATAGTGACCATTTAAAATAGAATTCAAGGGAAAGAACACTTTATTTGCTTCATAAAAACCTGTGAGGCATTGCTATTGAATAACGTAAGCAGAATGCAGCCACATAAATCTTCTTAACTTACATCTAGGGCTTCATTATGCATATTTGATAGCACTCTGCAGAACTTTAATTTACAGACTTTTGGAACTTTACCAATCCCAAAAGAAGTGCTAAACATGCCTGTTGGAACATTTAGCTGAAGTAATTCACTGGAGAATTCCTTAATGAGTGCAGAATTATCAGTTTATTTGCATTCCTTGTAGATTTAAAGCAATAGTGCCTATTAACAAGATAATGGCAAATGTATTTTGAATGTGTTTCTGGACTCATTCACCAACACACAGGACTTAGAATGAATTTTCAAGTATGCACTGCATTTGAGTTATTAACGGTCACCTCTGTTAAATGGTCACATATTGGACAGGATGTCAAAAAATCAATGTAAAGCAAATACAATATAATTTATAGTCTAGATCATTTGTGTTCAATTATATTACTGCTTGTTAATTATTGATTGGACTAAACACAGCAAAACTGACAGGAATTCCTGTTTTAAGTATTTTAGAAGATCAATTTATATAGACAACTAGTCAATGTTCACTTATAATAAATTTTCATCTTTTATGAAGCTTTCAATTTTGAAGTAGGGCATTACATATGTCTGTTACACATTTTATAATGAAAATATTGGTTATTTTCACAACACCAACTAAATTATGATTTATAAATGCAAGAAGATAAGTTGATAGAAAATTATAAAACTGACATTTGTTGAAAGAAAAATACTTATCTGTGTCTACTTTGTCTTGGACATTGTTTCCCCTTTACCGTTCTTAGATATCTGCTTGATCATGTTTATAGAGCACTGAGGATCTTAATCTTAGATGATACACCTCTGGGTAATTGATTTATAATACAATGGCTATAGAGTCAAGTAGCCGCTCAGTACATCACTGAAGCTGAAATGCTACAGATGATGAAGAATTAGCTTCATAAGCCATGACAAACAAAGGGTTAATTTCATCATATAGATATACTTTCTCTTATTTAGTAGTGTGACTATCTTAAATCAGAAGCAATGTCATGTCATCTATAGAGAGCGTTGTCCTACTACAAAGACAAGAATTAGAACCTTTTGGTAATATTTGACTCTGGAGTCCATTGAAAGATATAACTGGATTATCTTTACTGCCCTTATTTCTTTGGGACAAAAAAAAACCCTTTTTCACATATTATTTTTTTAAACTTCTATATATATTATATACATAATACATATTATATTATATGCATAATATATATTATATATTATATACATTTTATATTATATATTATATACATAATATATATTATATTATATATTATATACATAATATATATATTAATATATGTTATATAATATAGAGATTATTTTTTAAAAATTCTATGTATCTATATATATAAAAACTATATATGTAGATGCTATTTTAACATATGGACAATATATATATTGAAGTTACTGAAACATAGGTCATTATAGTAGTCTAGATATGGAGTTTATTCCTCTAATTTAAGTTTCAAAAATGAATGGTCTTCTAAGTCACACAATATGTTACTACATACATTTAAGACAAATTATGAAGATTGGGGTGATGATATCAGTGTTCTTATTTGTGGCATGATGATTTTATGGAAAGAGGTATTTGGTTTCATTTGACAAACAATGGAGATTATTTTTTCTGTTTCTGACACAATAGATGATTTAAATATTTTGCAGCTTTAATTTATTTAGCCAACAGTATACAGATGGTCTCTGACTTATTATGGCTCTACTTAACCTTTGGAAAAATCCCAATGCTGTAAAAGTGACTCTCTTTTAATAGAAAATGTCCTTTGAATTTTGGTTTCTCACTAGAAAGCTACAAAGATGAGCAAAAGCAGAAAGTCACAATCCCCAGGGAGCCCACAGGTTCATGACTATAAGCCAACAATGCTCCACAATATACTATGTTAAGTTATTATGTTTGAAAGGTTAAGGGTAACAAATTGATTTATTGTATGATGGATTTTCATGTCATGATGTATTTTTTTAAGATGAAACACCATAAATTGAAGAACATCCTGATTCTTCAGAAAGTTCTGTTTCTAGCATGTATAATGACAATCATCACACAAAATTAAAAAAAAAGAAATACCTACTTTAAAACTATGAATCTTGTTTAATATGTGTTTCACAAGGTGTTTTGTTATATTTTATAATTAAAATGATGTCATTTTTCTTTTTATGTTTTTTCTAAATCTCAAAGTCCTGCTTAATTTCTCCTCTGACAACAAGCCTTTAGTTTTTTTTCAATATAAACATCATTAACATTGTTTCAGACACAAGTGTTACCATGCCCTCACCAAGTAAGATCTTTTTTTAAAGGACTTTTTAATTTTTTTCTTTATTAAGCAGAGAGAGAGAGAGTGTGTATGTGTGTGAGAGAGAGAAAGAGAGAGGGAGAGGGAGGGAGAGAGAAAGAAAATGAGCGCACCAGGGGCCACCACCTTGTGGGTCTTGCTTAAGTGGTACTGGGGAATTGAACTTGGGGCCTTAGGCACTGGAGGCAAGTGCCTTAACTGCTAAACCATCTCTCCAGCCCTATAAGATCTTGATAATGAAGGAAATAAGATTGAGAACCAGCTCAATCCCCATTAAGTAAATCCCCACTAAAAGAAGCCAACCAAGGACACAAGATAAGCTTTTCCTTCTCTGGGAACCCCCTCCTTCTTTCTAGCAGGATCTTTGCCTACTTTCCTTCTCAGGCTCTATAATAAAAACTTTACCCTCTATGTCTATGGATTTCATTCATCAAAGTTTATCACACAAGAACACAGAGACCACAGACTCAGAGGAAGTATTGTGAGGTTATTAATATCTGGCACCCTCACTCTTGAGCAAAAACCCAACCTAGAACTGAGAAAAACTCTGTCACTTTAAATGGCACTGCAGATTCACTCATATAGTTTTCAGTATGTGTATTTTATAGTTTTATGGAGATATAGTTATGCAAGCATACAACTATATGAGTATATTTAAGATATCTTTATCTTAATTCCTTATCCAATTAAGTATTGAAGAATCATATGGAAGCATTGATACCCCTGTTTTTAAGACTCCCAGTAAGGTCAGGTTCCTCTCCAACAAAATGTGGATATAGTATTTTCCTTGATTGCACATTATTAGTTTAGAGAAGAACTGGTTAGTCTACAAGAGCCTGTTGGCTTATAGCTTTTGCACCTCATGTGGAAGCCAATTAACACCATTTTCATGTTCACTATGAAAATTTCTAAGTATAATTTGGCTTCTTTGAAGACTACTTGACCAGAATCTTAAAGTTATATCTTTATTTTAAAAGAGTAATATATTAGCTGGATTAGAGCTATCTAGAGGAAGAGCATTTATAGATTAGTTATATGTTTTAAAGGGGGATTTGTTAGCTTGGTTTACATGATACAGGCTGGATCCAACAATGGTTATGTGCACACTGCAAAGGCTAAGAACTTGGTAGCTACTCAGTCTAACATGCTAGACACCTCCACAGTTCCCATCTGTTTTCTTAGGGTCTTGAGGTTCCCCAGGATCCTCTGGTCTTTGTTTCACACAGAAAGGCCAAAGAGCTGGGTTCTGATATCATTGAAAATTGACGACAACTGCAGAAACATGAGGTCGTGTTCACTCACCTGCAAGAACCAAGAACAGGAACAAAACCTCTTTATAGCCAGGCTGAAATGGGAAAGTGTGCTCCACTCTGGGACATGGTTTCCTCTCAGGTAATTCTTCCAAAGAGTGCCTCACAGACACACCCAGAGGAGCCAGTAAACTGACAAGATTAAAAACCACCATATGCTTATATCTGTTTCTTACACATTTTCTTATAAAGAACTCAATTCTTAAATGTTATGAGTTTGAGGCAACAAATAAGTTTCAGTGACTTACAAATTTAGGATTAAAGTAAAACTGCACATAGAAGGAAGCCCCTAGTGAGGACCACTTTGGGTAATTTGCTGGTTTCCTTCTGGTAATAAATCTTTCACATAATTATGTTGCAGAATATCCCATAGGAGATGTATTTTTCAAGAAATTATAATATATTGCTTGTTCTACAAATGTTAGCTGAATGTGCTACAATCCTTCCCATAAATTCTAATAAAAGAATATTTGAGTTTAATATTGCTCTAGACTTGAAACTTTATAATAAAGTAATTTACCATTCCTGGCCTCATTTTCTTTACCTGTACAATGGGTAATAATGAATTGTTCCTCTTAGAGCTTAACAGAATAATTGGCCAAATCCCTAAGTAACAAGATCTATGTCTATAATCTTGAAATCTTGTACGTATTTTGTTAACATAATCAGCAGCCTTGGTTCAGTTTCTCCTCAGAAAACAGACTTGAAATTCTATCATGATTATAGCTCTAAATCACTTCCTTCTTCTTGAAATGTATCACTATTCCTTGATTCAATTTTTTTTCAACTCACATGCAAACCCTGTTAATAATTTTTTACACTTGTCAGTCTACATAAAATACTTTCAATCAGGGTTCCTCTAGCTATTTTCATTGCCTTCCCAAGACTAGTATGTTATCATTACACTTTCTGAACTCATAATTCACAGTCACTGAGTATTGCTTATGGAATGAATTCTAAACTCTGCAGTAAGACATCCTATGCTCTCCACAATCTGTTCCTAATCTCTCTCTTCAGCCTCATTTCACATAATGTCCTTCAAAATCACTCCAATCTAATTATGCTCTTTAGTAGTTCGCAAACACATGCACAAGTTTTCAGGTGGGAATAACTAGTATATTGTTGTTTAAGTCTGAACTCCACAGACAAACTTCTTAGACTAAGTCTCCAGTGGAATCACATGTTTAGTGGTTACCCATGGCAAATTATTCAATGCCATTTTAATTATATCTAATTTTAATGACTTAAGAAAGAAGACCAGTGTCTTAAAATTAAATGAGGGAACCCATGGCTTTGAGCTCTGATTGGCATTTACTATGTGACTGGTAGAATCTATCTTCATTTTGGTTGCCTTTGTTTCTCTTTCCACCTGAAACATGTCTACTGTTTTCAACAGTTTTTCTGTTACTCAATACACAGATCAAATGCAAATAACATGCCATTTATTATGTCCAGCCTTTTAAAAACCATCACATAATTCTTTTAAAGAACCCATGATTGATGCTAACTTTACAAATACTTATAATTCAAAATTATTTAACCTTTTCTTTCACAAGTTGGTGAATTCATTATAGGAAGAGACCACATGGTAATCTTTAGCCTATTGTCATCAAGAATGTTGCCTAAAAGTGTTAGGCACTTGGTCTGGAGAGACGGTTTAGAGGCTAAGGCATTTGTCTTCAAAGCAGAAGGACCCAAGTTCAATTCCCCAGTAACCACATAAAGCGAGATGCACAA
Organism: Zapus hudsonius; assembly: GCA_004024765.1. NCBI lineage: Eukaryota > Metazoa > Chordata > Mammalia > Rodentia > Dipodidae > Zapus > Zapus hudsonius. The sequence goes on along the minus strand of PVHP010039325.1, from coordinate 4,043 downwards.
GGTGGTGCATGTGTCTGTAGTTCCTTTGCAGTGGTTGGAGGCCCTGGTGTGCCCATTCTCTCTCTTTCTCTGTCTGTCTCTTTCTCCCTCTCACTCTCTCTCAAATAAATAAAATATTTTTTAAATGTTAGGCACTGTAAACATGGCTTACCTGAACTCTGAACAAAATATGGAGGTAAGAAGACAAGTTGGGCCTCAGAATCTTATCCTCTTCATAATTCCACTTGCTACTGCTCTGCACTGTTAGATGCTCTGAGCCTTCAGGAATGGGTTTATCCTTCTAAGACTAAGTTTCCTCAATTCATTGTTAACCTAATGAAAAAAATTGATTTAAATGACTAAGATAAGTGCTAAATAACATGATTCACACAGTTAAGTGATTTACATAAACTGAAGAGCTATGCATATGAATTTTTATCATTATCATTTTAAGGTCAGGATTAGAGATGAGAGAGAAGAGTCAAAACTATAATTTACTTTCATACCTCTGTGTTTACTAGAAAAAGAAACAAAAATACTAATATATTTGCCACTAACATTTTTAAATAGGAGATACACTGTGAGATATTATCTGAGATTTGGCAGCAGACCATACAAATGCCAAAAACGTCAGATGCAAATGTGTTTTCCTCAAGAAAACCAAGGCAACCGAGACAAAAGGAAGATTCCTTGTTTTTTGTACTTGGCCTTGAACATCTTTTACAAACTAAACAATACCAGCCTTTTATAATTTCTGAGAAATGGACATGTCTACTGTTTTTTTTTTAATATTTTATTTATTCATTTTCAAGCAGAGAGAGAGAGAGAGAGAGAGAGAGAGAGAGAGAGAGAGAGAGAGAGAGAGAGAGAGAGAGAGGAGAGAGAACACCAGGGCCACCACCTTGTGGGTCTGGTTTATGTGGGACCTGGGGAATTGAACCCGGGGCCTTAGGCACTGGAGGCAAGTGCCTTAACCGCTGAGCCATCTCTCCAGCCCAACATGTCTACTGTTTAACAATATGAATAACATGGAGTTTCCTTTGCTATCTCTACTAAATAACCATGTGATTTGTGATCACATGTTCAACAATATTTAGCTTTAGATTATAGATACTTTAAGGTCTGTTTATGCTCTTGAATGATTTATGCTAGCATTATCTACATCAGGACTAAAATGTGTATCTCATTCATTAATTTTCCTTGTGTACTTTCTGTGATTAGTCTGTGTCTACTCTGTATAAATACCATACAAACTTATCTCCATATATCTTAGGGAGAAACCACTACTCTTTGTATGTTCTGAAGTTTGTTTTCGTTTCCCTTATTCCTGCTGTAATCATAGGGAGGGTTTATTAAAATCAGATCTAAGACCTAGGTGGTTTGCTAAAACTGGGGTGATTTAGCTTCATCCCAGCCATGGCACATTAATAAGAACAAATAAATTTGATTGAGGCATTTTATAAAATATCTGTATATCTCTATGCAACTAGATATGCATATATGGAAGCTTTCTGATTTAAAAAGATTTTCACAATGGAATTAAATATGCTACATGCATTATTTCCCCTTTGTAGGCTACTGGATTCTAGATCTCACAATTTAGTATCCTGTTGTTGTTGAGACCAGTTGTGTTAAGAAGCAATTTGGGGCTATGTGCTTCTGTATTGTTCAGTTTTATACTGAATTCAAAATGCAGCCTCAGCAATGTGACCTATTCTACGAAGCTATTACAGATTTTCCTGTTTGCAGAGTGCCCTTTGCAAGCTAAAGCATTTCACTGTAATCACAGGTTTGTATTTCAAGAACCTTTATCAATGTACAAAATTCTTTTGTGAGTCTGGCCTTTATCTGATGTTGTCAGTATGTACAGCAGGTGTTACATTTTACTCATCTTTAAACATCACATTAAATAGATCATTCATGAATCTTTATTTTGCTTGCTTTGTTTTTTCTTGCTCTTATTTTGACTGCTAAAATGTGTTTTTATAAAAAAGATATTACTTTATTTTTCCTGAAAATTTGTAAATCCATCATTAGACAAGGGAGTCATCTCTCAGCTGACGACAGAAAATTTGCCTCTGTAGCTTTATCTAGTTGATTGAAAATTCATTGCTCACTGAATCATATCATTAGAAGCAGTTTATATTTACTTAAATCATTCATAAAGCAAAGCAGAAAAAGCCTATAATAAAAAATAACTTGTGTATCTCCAAAAAGTTCATACAAAAATAAGTAAGGTAAAAACATTATCTGATAATTGACGTTTTCTCTGAAATATAAACTGAATTAAATATCAAAGACAAACTTAAATCAACCTCACATTCTATGTATTATTTCAGTCATGGAAAGACTCCATAGAAAGCTCCATCTTGTAAAAATCCAAGTAAATTAGAAAGGAGAGAGCTTAAAGAGAGAGTGTAACTGAAAAGCTTCTTTCTTGATGGCAACTGCTTAGGGAAGGGTTTTCTCACAGTCACCATGAAACGTACAGGGAAGAAGATGACAGTGTGAGGCAAGGACACCTGTATTCATCCCAGGCTGATGGCAGAATGTGACAACATTCTCCACTTGGCACCGGTATTGCTGGCATGGAAGAGACAGGATTGAACCCACCAAATTTTCTGTATTATAGTTCCAGATAATTGCTGAAGCCAGGCAGGCAGTATGTGGCCACATCTGAAATCTTGGAAGGCTACTTCATGAAGCTGTGAAGGTAAAGACAAACTTACAGTGGAGACCCTACATTGACGGAAACGCCAGAACCTCAGGAAAAAAACCCAGGAGAGCTGCAGGCAAGAAATGGAACTGACCAAGAAAGTCTCTGTGTGCTTTGGGCAGGTATTCTGAAGGGCTGATGCTACCCGATTTCTTGGGAGTCCACATGATTCCATGATAAAACCCCAGATTGTTTACATGGAGCTGTAAGACTTAATGATTGACCTTCATGGGTTTTGGTCTTGCTTTAGTTGGATCTTACCTCCCTTTAGGAATGTGAATATTTACTCTGTGCCATTTTATATTAGAAGTATGTGAAGTTTATTAATTTTATGGGGTCTCTGTTATAGTCAGCATTCTAGTTGCTGCACAGAAAGAACCCACACAAAAGTGACTTGTGGAAGAATGGGTTTATTTGGCTTAGAGACTGGAGGGGAAACTCCATCCTGGCAGGGAAAATGATGGCATGAGCAGAGGGTGGACATCACCTCTGACATAGCACTGCAAACAAGGGCAGGAAGGTGTGCCAAACACTGGCAAGCGGAAGCTGGCTTATAACCCCCATAAACCCAGCCCCCAAAACACAGTTCCAGCAAAGTTGTAAAACCCAAACTGCCATCAGCTGAGGATTGAGCATTCAGAACACATTCAGTTGTGGGGGACACCTGGATCAAACCATGACAGTATCTCAATTAAGCAATTTTTCTGAGTCACAAGAGAGACTGTATTTTTGAAGAGTCTTGGAATATTAAAGGATCTTGGGACATTTGAAATTGAACTGAATACATTTTACATGATGAGCTTGCCTTGAGCCTATGAGGATAAAGACGTAGAGGGTTATGCATTAAAGTGATAAGCTTCAGAGTCAAGTTGCCAAGAGATGAAGTGGTGGTGACTAGTCTTTGTTGTCAACTTGACAGAAAAAAAATAACCTAGGAGACAAGTCACATGTCTTTGAGAGTTTCCATATTATGTTAATTGAGGCCTGACCTAACTGTGGATCATACTATTCCAAGGGCTGGTGTCATGGTTTGATACAGGTGTCCCCCACAAACAATTGAATATGTTCTGATAGATAGATCCTCAGCTGATGGCAGTTTGGGTTTTACAACCTTGATGAAGCTGTGTTGTTGGGGGCGAGCTTATAGGGTTATAAACCAGCTTCCCCTTGCCAGTGTTTGGCACACCTTCCTGCCGCTGTTTGCAGTGCTGTGGCAGAGGTGATGTCCAGCCCTCTGCTCATGCCATCGTTTTCCCTGCCAGAATGGAGTCTCCCCTCGAGTCCATAAGCCAAATAAACCCATTCCTCTACAAGCCACTTTTGTTTGGGTTCTTTCTGCGCAGCAACT
>PVHP010039324.1:0-16417 GCA_004024765.1 Zapus hudsonius | reverse complement strand
GATGCAGCAAGAGAGCTGGGGCCCATCTAACCCTACCAACCGACCGTAGGCTGATAGCTCAAACCCTGGCAAGAGATTAACTACCACAGTCATATCGTGGAGGATCCACATGGAACCCCACAGAGAATGATGGGATGAACAAGGGACCCACAGTCACAGCCATTCAATCAACACAGGATTAGCCAGTGAGACAGAAACCAAGGATTCTCGACACAAAAACCCCTAAGCTCACAACATTAAAGCAGCCTTAATACTCACCCACCACAACTCTAGGAACTGAGCAGAAGAGGGGTCGGAAAACTTGTGAGAACCTTGGTGAGGGAGATTATCAGAGGCATGGCACCCCTCAGTAACAACACACTTGGGTCAGGAGAACCCGGCTAAAGTCTGGGTTATCCATGGTCCTCTACGACAAAGACTGATACAGATGGCTCGAGGAGGAGGATTTCCAGCTGACTGGGGATGGGGAGGGGGGCAATGAGGAATTGGGGATAATAACTCAATGTTGGCCCACTAAACAATATAACTCATTATGGGCAATTAAAAAAAGCCAATAAATGAAACCACTGACCAAACGCAAAAACAAAATAAAACAAACAAACAAACAAAAAAACCTAGGTGGAGCATGATTGAGGATGATACACACTAACTAGCCTCTTAACTCACCAAGTAGCTGAGGATGGCCTGGAAATCCTGATCCTCCTGCCTCAGCCTTCCCAGTGCTGGAATTATAGGCACGTGATAGGATTACAGACATGTACGACTATGCCACATCTTTAGATTTTAAAAATTGGAGGTAAAATATAAAATTCACCCTTTAAAAGTATGTAATTCATTTTCAGCATACTCACAAAGTCATGCAGCCATCGACCACTATTCAGTTTCAGACACTCAGCACCCCCAAAAGAAACCCTGTATATCAGTAGTGATGGTCATTCATTGCCTCATTTCCATAATCCGTGGCAACCACTAATCTTCCTGCTGTCTCTATGGATTTGTCTCTCTGGAAAGTTCATATCAACAGATCATATCATCTGTGACCTTTTGTGTCTGGCTTCTAGCAGGTTTTGAGGATCATCAATATTGACACGAATCAGTAATGCATTCCCTTTTAAAGCTATAGGTTATTTTTATAAACAATCTGTAATGTTCTGTGACCTAATATTCAGAAACGTGTCACTCATCTGTACAAATCATTTTACAGAAACTCCAGGAGAACAGTGCTAAATCCCGTATCCATTTATTTCTGCCTTCCCATTCCTAACAGTCCCTTAAATATCTAATCTCTTGGGTCTCATTTCAAACAGCATTTTGGATTTCAGGTGTGTCTTTGTTACAATCATTCACATACTTAGGGCACTACCTATCTCTCCAGTAGTATCATATAAGATACACACCACAAAGATATATGTAAGGCACACTATGCAAGTGTGTGATAAGCTATCTCCTTTAATATTTAATTTATTTGCAAGGGGAGAGAGAGAGACAGACGGGGTCATGAGACTTTGTAAGCAAGTGCCTTTAATTGTTAAGCCATCTCTCCAGCCTGATTTATTTTTAAATATTTTATTTATTCATTTTCAAGCAGAGATGAGAGAGAGAGGAGAGAGAGAGAGAGAGAGTGCACACACCAGGGCCACCACCTTGTGGGTCTGGCTTATATGGGTCCTGGGGAATTGAACCCAGGGCCTTAGGCACTGGAGGCAAGTGCCTTAACCGCTGAGCCATCTCTCCAGCCCTTTATTTTTTTTTTTTTTGAGGTTTTTGTTTTCTGACCTAGGGTCTCTAGTCCAGGCTGACCTGAAACTCACTGTCTACTCCCAGGCTGGCCTCAAAGTCACAGTAATCCCCCTACCTCTGCCTCCCTAGTGCTGGGCTTAGTAGGGTCTCACTGTAGCCCAGGCTGACCTGGAATTCATAATGTAATTTCAGGGTGGCTTTGAACTCAGTTATCCTCTTACCTGTCCCTCCTGAGTGCTGGGATTAAAAGTTGTGTGTCACTTCACACCTGGCTCCCTAAAAGCTTTTGAGAAAATCTCTCATGTAGTCCAAGATAGTCCCAAAGTAAGTAGACATGGATGAACTTGAACTTGATCTTTCTGTATCCACCTCCCAAGTGCAGAGCTTACAGGTGCACACTGAAGGGAAGATGTTGTCAATTTTTCCAACACACACCAGCATGCTTGGCAAGGTCTCACCAGGTAGCTCAGGCTGGCCAAAAACTGAATTTCGTTTCTTCTGCCCCTAAATGCTGGCATTATAGGTGTGCCATCCTTAGCCATCTGTTTCTTTCTGAAAAGAACTTAGGTCTGACTGATCTCAGTACACTGATCACATGGAGAATATGTCTCCAACAGTGGTAACATTTTCAAATGCCACCAGAAGCTTTCGCAATAATTGGCACTTTATAGTTTTCATCTTTTGAATAAAAAACAATATATTTTTGCCTTATATCCTTGAGGTATGCATCCCCATGACTGCTGACAATATTTGTTACAAATATATTAATAATTATGATATATGCTATAGTATAGTTTTAAAATATTTTTATTTGCAAGGAGAGAATGTGAATGCTAGAGCCCCCAGCCACTGCAAACAAACTCCAGATGCATGTGCCACTTCCTGTATCTCATTTTATGTGGGGACTGGGGAAATCGAACCTGGGTTTTGTAGGCCAGTACCTTAACTGCTAAGCCCTCTCTCTGGCTCCCCCCCCCCTTTTTTTCTTTTTCAGGGTAGGGTCTCACTCTAGTCCAGGCTGACCTGGAATTCACTCTGTAGTCTCAGGCTGGCCTTGAACTCATGGCAATCCTCCTACCTCTGCCTCCCGAGTGCTGGGATTAAAGGTGTGCGCCACCACTCCCGGCTCCCCCTTATTGATGTACAGTCTCTCATGCTAGCCCCTGTTGACCTGACACTCTGTAGTCCCTGACTGGCCTTGAACTGATGGCAATCCTCCTACCTCTGCTGTCTCCTGAGTGTTGGGATTAAAAGCATGTACCACCACATCAGGCTAAATAGATTTTTAAAGGTCTTAAAATGGATTAGCCATTGAAATTTTTCTAGGAAATACTAGTAGATTTAGGTTTTGGAATAAATTCAACAATTGTTAGTTATTGCAGCTGGAAACAATAAGCCAGCTGTCAACAGTTTTAATTAGCTAGAAAAATGTAACTTCCCAGGCTGGAGAGATGGCTCAGTGGTTAAGGCACTTGCCTCCAGTGCCTAAGGCCCCTGGTTCAATTCTCCAGTATCCACATAAGTCCGACCCACAAAGTGGTGGCCATGGTGTGCTCTCTCTCTGTAAGTGTATGTATATATAAAAATATACACTTATATATATTTTATATAATCTGCTTGAAATTGAATAAATTATTAAAAAAAGAAAAATGTAACTTCCCATCTCCATATTTCTATTATGGTAATTTAGATGCAACTTAATTACAGATTTTTAAGTATACATAAACATGCAAGAGGCAGGCACTTGCGGTAAAATAAACTAGCCTGTATTCCTGCATTAATAAGAACCTCTTGATTTGCTTTCCCCTTCTGAGCATGAAAGTAGTTTAGGAATCGTGCAGGGAGGAGATTAGTCCATTAACGAAAGCCTTGATTTTGGCCCTGGGTAGAACCATGAGCATGGGTCTAGCAGCAAGCTGGCCATGGAATTGTGGGTAAACTGAAGCCTATGAAGTAGAATCTCTGTATGATAAGAATATTAACTTTTACCTTGTTACCAATCACATAATTTGTACTAGGAATTTTGATGTGTTAATTTTCAGCATCACCTTCTGACAGGACATTAGAGGACTTAACTGCATCAGAAGGACCAAGATGGAATGCAATTCTTCTCATCTGTGCCTGTGTGCGTGCGCACGCCTGTATGTGTGCATTATGCATGGGCATGCTCATGCCACAGTGTACATGTGGAGGTTAGGAGTTGTCTGCACCCTACCTTCTTTCAGAGACCAGGTCTCTTGCTGCTGCAAACAAGTTTGGCCCATAAGCAGCTTTGTGAGGGTGCTGGAGAACTGAACCAGGCCAGCAGGAATAGCTGAGCCACCTCCCAGCCCAGATTGAATGCAGTTTTGTTGTTAAAAGACTGTTTTATTTCTCTCAATTATAAAACCTTTGTACTGTGGACTTTGAACTGACATCACATTCACTTTTGTTCTCTACCCATACTCCCTCCTCCAATTGTTTTTGAGGCATTTTTTTTTAATTGTAGAGGATTAAGTGGTCTGCAAAACATGCTGGGCAATCCTCTGCCCTATTCCCATTATTTTTTAATGGCAGGTTATTAAACAGACTAGGAATTCCACCTTAAAATGAAGCAAGACTAGAAGGAACACAATAGCATTAATTACTGTGAGCAAATAAACGTCAATATGTGCTTTCATAAAAGAGACATACAAATATGAAATTCGTAAATCATTTATTGAATGTATAGCATATGCAGGAATACCAATAAAAGGAAACTAATACTACAAACTACAGTTTTGAAAATAAAGCCAATATAACAGGAACAAAATATACATAACATGATTGGAATGTTTGATTTTTGACCCATGATGCATTCCTTATCTTTACACTTAACTTAAATGTCTGTTAGAATAAAACTATGCCTTGGTCTACCTTTAGTGCTTTTGTAGAAAAGCAACAACATTCTAGAACACTTTTTCTTTTTCTTTGAGATTCACACATTTGTTCAAGTACATAGATTCTGATTCAGTAGGAGAGCTACAGGCCTCGTTCTTCTGCTAATATCATGAAGAGCATGTACTTCTCAGCAAGCACTACCTGAAATTCTCCAACTCCTGACCTTGAAATCAAATTTACTTCAGTGTGGGTTTCTAATAAACTGAGATGAAAGTAAAACTCACCCCTCCCTCCTCCCCCAGGAACAAAGAGCTCTTATCAAAGTATAGAAACTCAAAACTATCTTTCTACTCTAAAGAACATTTCTTACTAACATTTCTGGTAAGGCAATAAATGCTCCAGAATAATCTTCAATATATGCTTGCAAAGATTACACTGTTTAATACTAATAACAGAAGAACAAAACAAAAAACAAAAAAGAAAGAACAAAGGAAAAGACACATCAAAATTTCAGGCTAAAATATGCATAAGAGACAGTAATGGCAGTATTTTTGGAAATGATGTAAATGTCATATACTTACCAAATAATGTCATGCTTTTCCAAACTACAGTTAAGGACTTAAGAGATGTACAGTAAATACACTGCTGAGGTCTATTTGTCTAAATATTAATACCACAATGTAATTACTACCTGGAAGATGATGGTGCTACTTGGGAACATAAGTACTGTACAATTTTTACATTGTAAGGCACTTTCACTCAGCGAATGGGGAAGACATGATTAAAGAATCAAAATAGGTTGTATACAACTAAAGGTGATTTTTCATGTGACTTCAATTTACACATCAATTTTAAATGAAGGATTATTTAGCCAACCACACCACAGTGAGAGGAAAACAGGTAGTCAGCCACGTACCTAGCCAACCAAAAGATAAAGTGCTTTTCTGGTTGCTAGTGGCAGAGAAAGGGCTGAAGAAACCCCATACAAAGTCACACATACTACTACATAACAAATCCATCAACTGACAGTATAATATTGAAAGTCCTTTATATAATTGTTGACTGGCCATAACTCCCCCTGGCACCTTCCATTTTTCCTAAAAAAAAAAACATTACAGTAGTTGTCCAAAAATGAAGGAGCTCTATTTCTCCATGGGTAAATTCTATGGCACATAATGTAAAAATGACCTAGACACAGTGATTTAAAGATTCAAAAAATAATGTTCTTCAAGCTGTTGTAAGGAAATAAAGTACAGATCCTTTGGGAAAAGTCACATAGCTTAGTAAACAAACATTTAGATCTGTCCTTGTACTTCAAGTCAGGATGAATTTTGAAAAATCAAACACATATACAACATGGCATAATAAGAACAAAAAGAAGACAAACAGGGCAATCCACTACTAAAGCTAGTTTCCTTCTAAAATAACAATAAAAGATGGTCAAAATAAAGCAAGCATTGAGTCCCTTGATTTAAGGAATATGTAAATCCACACTTGACAAACATGATGGGAAGGGACTAGCAGTTCAAAAACTCAGTCAATAAGCACAGTGTAATTTTCCACCTGTTACATTTTCAAACCTCTGTTTTACCAGCTGCAGGAGATCTTGATGTACAAGTTAGCATGTTATTTATTTGCACACGTGATTCATTGTGGTAGGTTAACTAATAACTCAAAAATCAGAGTTCCTACCCTTTCTATTGAGGTGCTATGGTAATATTAGGCATACCACAACTAATGTTTTTTGGTTTTGCTATAAAGAAATATGTAAATGTGCTTCAGCAGGTAAGTGAAAAAAATATCACTAGCTAGAAATGCCAGTGTGAAAATCCTTTAGAAAAACCTGGATTCTTAGGCTTTCAGAAACAATTCTGATGATCAACAAAACAACACCAAACCCTACCTGAAGAAAAAGCAGAGCAGAAAAATATTTAATACACAACCAAACCAATGATTGAAAATATTAAATAAAGTTTCTAAAATAGTGGTCAAAAAATTAAAAAATAAATACTGTTTTTTGCGAAGACTGTTTTTTTTTTTCCCCCAACTCCATTAGCACATACATAAGACCTCCTTATATACTTTGGGCCAATATGTGAAGTGATCCATACAACAGGGCACTTGAGAGGAACTAATTTCAGACATGGTGTCTAATGTCCTTAGCAAGTTGGCAACCCCTTAAGTAAGTCTCAAAGAGGTTTCATCTGCTGTTGCCAAATGTTGGTTTGAGAAGACTCCATCATTTTGCCAGAAGCTCTCTGTGAGACACAGAAAGAGAAGAGGCGTACTGTCAAGAGAATTTTGGTATAAGCACTGGAGCTCACAGCTTACAATCACCAGTTGCCCGAGTCCATGCTGGTCAGTGAGAACAATTTGAACAGGAACCAAAGAAAAGCTTCAGCACATTTCTTGGAGGAGACTTTAACATGTGCTGTCAAAGCCAAGGAAAAAAAAGAAGGCTCTTTTCACCTCTAGCCTCCATTGCTTGAATGTGAAGAAAAAATCCATAAATTACCAGGTGTTGCCACAGAGGCATGTTTGCATTGTAAAGTCAAATTTGCTTACAGTTTCCCTTGAGCATGAGTCCACTAAACAAACTTAAACACTCTAAACAGTAGAACTCTGTTCAGTCCAGAAATATAGTTTACTTTGTTCCAATGTCTGCTTTAACTGTTGACACTATACACAGGGTTAATAGTGTTTCGATTGCTTCCCAGAAATTGCAAACTACAGCTATGTAATATCAACATGTCAAATTCAGCCTTCTAGTAAAGGCTCATAAAACAAAGATGTTTTTAGGCAGTTCAATGAAGGATCTAAGAGTTGGGCAGTAAAAAGTTACAAACCCTTTTTGATTTCAGAAAACAGTGAAAAAAGTATAGTAGTTATGGATGTCATATTCATTCCCAGTTTTCTAAACTCTGTCCCATGAACCTGTTTAAAAGATGATAAAAAAAAGTTAAAATATAATGCTTAAGGGTAATACAATCAACATGTAATTGAGGACTGATAATATTTTATTGGTTTAATATAACTACTTTTGTTACAAGTAGATACTTTACTTTTCTGGTTACAAAATTGGCTAGTTAAAAAAATAAAAAAATCAACTAAACTATGCAAATGTACATAATCATCAGCATTCTAATAACATGCTCAAAACTAAGCACAATAGGGCTAAACCCTTACTGGCTCCCTCTCATCACTTCCCTGTGTATTTACCAGCATGCATTGCATTGTGACCACAGAGCTCATGTATTAGCGCCATACCTAGTTTCCATTGAGTTGCTGCTGAGTTAGTTGTTGCTGGTCAGCCACTACCTTCCCCCGGCTTTTACTCTCTCGTTCTTCATCTTCTTCATCTCTCTCATCATTTCCACTATGATTTTTACAGTATAGTCTAGAAGGGTAAAAGATAAAAATTTCTAAATCTTTTGTCACTGTTGATGAATACAATTATGATGTCATAAGCAAATGAGGTTGGTGTCCATATACAGAAAATATGGGTTTCCTCAGTCACACTTAAAAAAATGCCCCAAATTAGTGACAAGCCCATTTTACCACTAAGACAACAGATGTTCACTTGAACTAAAACCTCCAGGTTAGAATGACGTTATCATAAAGTAATTACTTTGCCCAAGGAGATTTAAGAGCAAGGTTTTGGGCCTACTCAAAAATACCAACTTTTACAAGGTATGAGAGCTCACACCTACAGTCCAAGGACATGAGAAGGTGAGACAGGGGGAATGCTGTTTCAGGTGAGCCTGAGCTACAGATACCTTTACTCAAAACAAAGCAAAAACAAAAAAAAAAAAAACCAAACAAACAAAAAACCCTTTCAGGTAGATAGATAAATCTAATGCTATACACAATTTATAATCACATTTCAAGAAATAAATTCTATATATTGCCACTTTCTGCTCTCTTCCAATGCTATTACATCGTTAGTATCCTTATGTTCCCTAGAATATCTTTATGGCTCATCCAATATTTTCAGGCATTTCATTTGGCTAAGTGTCTCTTAATCTAGACTGCTCTTTCCAACTTCTTTTCATCTCACGACACTGATTTTGTTTGATGGGATCAGATCACACAGCCTGTCAACTGTGCCTCACATGGACTTCACTAGTACTGTCTTATTTGGTTTTCTCTCACCTCATGTTTCATAGAAACTGGGAATAAAATCTGAGTTTGGTTAGCTTCAGGTTCAACTTTGCTTTAACAATCAAGACATTCTGTCACTGATCCTGAATAGTTCAGGAGGCTGTCCTACTATGGGGAGATGTTCTGCTTTATCACTTAGTTAAGTTGGTAGTGGCCAAACAAGGGTTCTCCAACAGATAGGTAAGTTCCCCCCTTAAAACCAGCAAGGAATGACTGGAGTGAATCTTTGGTATTTTGCTGTTCCAGCAACTTTTTATTTGGTAAATATAAACTTATTTTGTAAATATACAGTACATATTGAAATTCATTAAGTTTTGAATAAAAATATTGTAAGTGATTTCTGTAATCAGAAAAAGACAGCTGGGCCTGGTAGTGCAGGCCAGTAATCCAAGCTACTCAGGAGGCTGAGCGGCAAAAAGACTTCAAGGTCTGCCTGGGCAACTTAGTGAGACATTGGCTCAAAAATAAAAAGTGAGGAGCTGGAGAGATTGCTCAGTGGTTAAGGCACTTGCCTGCAAAGCCTAGTGACCCAGGTTGGAGTCCTTAGTTCCCATGCCCTGCCAGATGCACAAAGTGGCCGGTGCATCTGGAATCTGTTGGCAGTGGCTGGAGACCCTTGTGTGGCAATTTTCTCTGTTTATATCTCCTCTCTTTATCTCTCTGTTTACAAATAAATATGTAACAATATTTTTAAATTTTTTAAAAAGTGAAAAGGGGCCATGGCTCTAGCTCAGTGGCGGAATGCTTGCCTAGCATGTACAAGGCCCTGGGTTCAATCCTTGCTACCACAAAAATGTATGCTAAAGAAAATGGATTAAACTAGAGACCATCGTGTTATGTGAAATAAGTGAGTTCCACAAAGACAAATATTCCCCCTTTGTCCTCACATGTGGAAGTTAGGAAAAAGAAAGAACAAGAGACAGAAATGAGGGCTAACAGGGATGGGGTAAGGAGAGAACGTAACAGAGCTGAGTAAGATCAATGTACATCATACCTGTGTGTGGGAATGACATATCTGTTTAGTATATAGTAATAAAAAAAGAAAAGATGATGGGCTGACTTGAACCCAGTTTAGGTCACAACAGTAAAAGTGTTCTCTAGGTGCCCTCTTGTGGTCAGTACCAGGTAAAAGCTTATATAGAAATCCATTCAACAAGACAAGAACAAAGAAAAGGTAAACTTAGATTTTCTTTAACTTAAAGATAGTTTTAGAAAGAAGTTCAGTTGGCTTCCATTTTGCAATACTTCACTTCACTATCTGACTCTGCTTGGTCACTCAAACCAGAAACTACTACTCGAGTTTAAACTAGACAAAGAGAAAACACTTGAGGCTTCCACTGTTTTATTTTTATTTTTGTTCCTGTTGTTGTTACCCGGTAAGTTGAATATTGTTTAATGTGTTGTAAGACATTGTACAGTTTATCTCAAGCCGTTAAAAATGGTAATGTATAAATGTGAATAGAAACATCTATAACATGGGTAAGTTTTGTTTCATGTATAATAGATGTTTATAAAAACAGGTGAGGGGACAATTGGTCTTTCTTTTTATTATTATATTATTTGTTTGTTTGTTTGTTGTTTGTGGTAGGGTCTCGCTCTAGCCAATAACAGGAATGAAGGCAAAGAGGAAAAAAGAAAAGGAGGGAGGGAAGGAAGGAAAAGGATTATTCATTTGACAGAAGGTGGTAGTGGAACAGTGAGTATGCAAGAGATAGCAGCAATTTTAAGACATGTACACTGAAATATGTAGGGATGATGTACCAAGAGATCTGGGATTCTGCTTTAACATATTTAAGGAAGGAAAGAAACACTGATAACACAAATTTGTGAATAGTTGAGCAAGTATTGATAGGGAGAGTTCTTATACTGTTTCATTTTTGAGTACATTGTCTTAATAAAAAGTTTCATAAAAAAGAAAAATTTCTTTGTTGTTAGAACAAATTTTCATCTTTTAAGATATGTTTTCACAATATTGCCCAAGCTGGCTTCAAATTCACCGTAACCCTACTTCAACTTCTGAAGTGCTGGCGTTACAGTATGCAACACCAAATGTATCTTAAATCTTAATTTTAAAAAAATCTTAATCTTTTTAAAGAATTAATTTTCATTTTTGGAATATGTCAGAGTTTGTTACAAGCTTTTAGCATAGGTGCCAAAACCTTAGGTGTCAACTGATTGAATAGGATCCTGCTGTCACCAACCATGTTTATGATGGGACACTGATATTTAAAAATTCAGTCAGAGGGCTCGAGAGGTGGCTCAGCAGTTAAAAGCACTTGTTTTCTAAGCCTGATAGCCTGGATTTTATTCCCTAGAACCCACATAATGCCAGATGCACAAAGTGGTACATGCAGGAGGCCCTGGTGTGCCCATGCTCATACTTTCTCTCTCATAAATAAACAAATTTCATATTGAAGGCCAGGCATGGTGGCTTATGCATTTAATCCCAGCACTTGGGGAGCTGAATTATGATGATCCCTGTAAATTGTGGGCCATCCTGGGCTACAGAGCTTGAGTGCCAGGTCAGCCTGGGCTAGAGAGAGAGACTCCATTTCAAACAAATCATACCGCTTCATTTAAATGCAGTAAGGTTTGGAGAGATGGCTCAGCAGTTAAAATGCTTGCTTGCAAAGCCTAATGGCTCAGGTTCAATTCTCCAGTACCCAGGTAAAGCCAGATGCACAAAGTGGCATGTACATCTGGTGTTCGTTTGCAGTCGCAAGAGGCCCTGGTATGTACATTTTCTCTCTCTCACTCTACTTGCAAATATAAATATTTAAAAAATAAAATACAAGCCGGGCGTGGTGGCACATGCCTTTAATCCCAGCATTCAGGAGGCAGAGGTAGGAGGATCACCGTGAGTTTGAGGCCAGCCTGAGAATAGAGTGAATTCCAGGTCAGCCTGGGCTAGAGCAAGACCCTACCTCAACCCCCCCCCCAAAAAAAAATAAACATAAAAAGCAGGGTAAGTATAAGTAAACAAAACTATTACATGGTTATGCTTTGCCTTTTTTTTTTTTTTTCCTGAGATAAGGTCTTGGTATGAAGGCCAGGCTATTGTCCCAGCCTCTCAACTGCTGGGATTACAGATGTGCCCCACCAGACAGGCTTCTCTCACTTGAGACCTCCTGCTTCTGCCTCCTGAGTCTTAAGATTACAGGCATGTGCCACTGTGCCCAGCTGGTCTTTTTAGTTATAAACATAAACAGGACTCAGAAAGGGCGACCAGACAGGAAAGCCAGCTCATTCTGAATTGTCTATTCCTCTATCCTTAGACTATTTGCATTTGAATAATCTGCTGCACCTGACACTGCAGGACGATTTAACAAGATGTAAAAAGAGTAATTCAAATTATCATAGATCTAAGTCCAAATATTTTTTGTATACAAATATTTTTGCATAGAGATGACCACTGAAACATGACATGACTTTTTTTTTTTGGGGGGGGGGGGATGATAGGATCTCATTTAGGCCACACTGGCCCTAACTTGCTGTATAGCTGAGGATAATATTGAACTTCAGTTCCTCCTGTTCCCATCTCCCAAGTGCTGGAATTGTAGGTGTGTGCTCCCAAACTCAGATTAATGTGGTGTTAATGATTGAATGCAGAGCTTTGTGCAGGCTAGGCAAACACTCTACCAACTGAGCTACATTGCCAACTTTAAAACATGATTGTGTGACACCTAAAAAGGAACCAATAGCCAGGCACACATCTTTAATCCCAGTACTTGGGAGGCAGAAGTAGGAAGGTCACTGTGAGTTCGAGGTCAGCCTGGGCTAACGAGAGACTACCTCAAATGACCAAAAAGCTTTACAAAGAATCTCTCATTTATGGTGACATACATATATATGGAGTCACATAAGTATCTAGAAGAAAAAATCCCAAAGGGTGTTAAACTGTAAAATCATCTCTGGCAGTAGAATTAAAGTTCACATTAACATTTTTTTTCTTATCCAATTTTCCATTTTTTTCCAAAATGAAAGTGGACCATTATAATAATATCTAAATACATTTAGAATTTAAAGGCAGTAATGCTTGACATAATTGGATATATATTTAGAATGCACTTGTTATTTAAAATGTTGATGGCTACTTAAATAATAATGTACTGCTCAAGAAAACATTTAAATAGCATAGAATCATACAATGAAAAGGAT
Source organism: Zapus hudsonius (assembly GCA_004024765.1). Lineage (NCBI taxonomy): Eukaryota > Metazoa > Chordata > Mammalia > Rodentia > Dipodidae > Zapus > Zapus hudsonius. The sequence continues at coordinate 3,499 of PVHP010039324.1, read as the reverse complement.
TGAATTGCTTATCTTTGTCCAACCCATACAATTAAATGATAATAACTTGTAGAATATGATTTTGAGAAATCTTTCTACATATACAGAAAGATACCTCCATATGTGGAAGGATATCTCAAGAACAGGCAACAAGGCTGCAGAGATGGCTCAGCAGTTAAAGAAAGGCCTTGCTTGCAAAGCCTTACTGGGCTTGAGATAGCTCAGTGGTCAAATAAGCTTGCTTACAAAGTGGCACATGCATCTGGAGTTCATTTGCAGTGGCAGGATGTCCTTGCATACCCATTTTCTTGCCCACCCCCATCTCTTGCTCTCAAATATTTTTTTTTCAAGAAGAGGGAACAGAAAGATCCTTAAATGTGTGTGTATCTATGGTAGGGAGAAGGGTTTCTAAACACTTTTCCTTTACATTTTATAACCATTTGTTACTACAATCGTCTCTTAAAAGTCATCTCCTAGGAGGCAGGTGTGGTGCCATACTCCTGCAATTCTGATACATGGGAAGCCAAGGGAGGCAAATTATCATGAGTTGAGGCCACAGTGTTACAAGGTCAGCCTTGGCTACACAGTAAGATTCTGTCTCAAAAAAAAAGAAATCCTCATGTTCTGCAACCATACTGATGTTTTATTAAGTTAGTCAGAGTTAATTCCATTGGATTTTCTCAGGAGATAGCATCAGTAACAATTATTTTATTGATTATATATTTATATTTCTTTTAAAAACTAATTTATTTATTAGAGAGAAAGGGGGAAAGGGGAGGAGAGGGGAGGGGAGGGAGGGTATGGGCAAATCAGAGCTCACTATAAATGAACTACAGATACATGCACCACTTTGTAAGCAAGCTTCTTTGACCACTGAGCTATCTCCCCAGCCTCATTTATCTTTCTTTTGGTAGTGGTGGGCCTCTTGTTTTTTCAACAGTAGCATGCTGAAGGGCCCCATGTCTTAGTCCCTATCTGAATGCATAGTCATTCAATACTCCTTCTAACAGTTCGTTTTTCTGGTAGTAGGGATGAGCATGAGGAGGAGGAGGAGAAGGGAGGGGAGAGGATTTAATAAATCAACCAATATACATACACATTATACCAGAGGTCCAAGGAATCACAGGTAAGGGTAGTCTCATCAATCAATCAATCTTTCTCTGAACTGAACCCAGAGGTAAAAAGGCAAGCACTCTGGACATTACCCATAGACCCTTCAAAGTCTGCTCTTTTATCATCCTCCCAAGACAATCTTGAATTCTATCTCCACAGCTACATCCTATTCTGGGTTCCTAACAATTTTCACTTGGATTATTAGAAAAGCCTGTTAATTATCTCATCTAGTCTGTCTCACCTGATGTTCTTGTATATGCTGTTCTGTCTAGAACATCCATGGGGTCACCTTTGTCCTTCCTTCATAAGTCAGCTCAAGCACCCTTTTCTTCACAGACAAGCTCTTACAGGTATGTTCTCAGAACACTCTGTAACTTGTCAGGGCTTGTATAGTTTGTAATTGTGCATTTACTTCTCTGTCCACTTAGTATGTATCTGTTTTGATCACTAGTGTATGTCCAGTTCCCAGAACAATGCTAACCACAGAGTAAACATACTGGACAAATGAATGCTACTTCAGGGCTACAGATTCAGAAAACAACTGCTAGGTGTAGTTCCCATTCCTCAGCATTCTGTACTTGCCTAAATATCACCAAAGAATAGGAATTATGTAAACCAGTGCCATCAATTTAAATATAGTTACTTACTGACATGCTAAAAAAAGGACTATTGTTTTCTTACTTGTAAATTCCTCGTGACATATTTTCAATATATTTAGCTTTGTCTTGTACCCCACAGTGGTAATGGTAGGTTTTAACACAGGCTTTTATTTCACATCCAATAGTAGCACCAGGCTGGCTGCAAAGTGTACATTTCTGTTTAGAGAGAGAAAGAATAATGATAAGCAGTATTTTAATGTTTAGGCAATTTTATATATTCTATTTTAGTCATATGTCAGTTCAAAGAAAACTAGCCATTTTCTTTCAAATAAAGTACACAAACAAACCAAACTTATTATATAATACATAATTAAAGCTGTATTATGAAAGATCTGGCATGTAAATACAGATGGCACTCCTTAATACTGCAAAACACAAAAAAACTATATATTTTAGCAACTTCACTTCTTTTCCTCCTGAGATGAAATCCCTTCTCAAGATAATTGGAGAAAATAACATGAAAGCAGGAAAGCAAAGCCCCTGAGAGGGATCACTACAAACCAGGCAGAGGAAGACTGAATGGGTAAAATCTCTTCAAAACTTCTTGGGTTAGCCTTGCCTAAAGAATGTCTTAAGATTAAAATGTGCCTGTTGAAAAATAGGTTTCTTAGCCCAGTAAGTTTGAGAAACAGGAGGTAAGGTAGGTTGCTTTATTACACAACTTCCCATGGCCTTTTCTCTGAGAAGGAGAGTGAACAGTCTTTAAGAGTGAGGGATTATCAAAATGGACTATTTTCTACTAGAGCACACATGAAGGAAAAGTCTGTATTAGTGTTAATCCTAACATTCAACAGAGCTATCCAGTAAGTTGATCAAGAGAATTGCATTGTCTGACTCACTCATTTTGGATTTTAGTTATAGAATACAACATCACTGCATAATTGGATATAATGATTTCCCCTGTTTTTAGTACAATTGTTACTGATGTTTAAAGAATTTTGCTTTTAAAGCAATTAAAATATCAACCAACTAATCTAGATCTGAAGAACAGATCACTTTCAGGCTTTAGAGCAGGAAGCTCTTGGAGAGATGTCTCAGTGGTTAAGGCACTTGCTTAAAGGAGGAAGGCCCACAAAGAAAGGGACACATCTAGTGGAGTCATATAAGGTTCATAGTCATCTAAAATGATTACATGAAAGAGTGAAGGGCAAATTCACAATGGATAGACCAGATCCAGCAACTGGATCCAAGGGTCAGCTATTATGGCTTACCACAGTAAAGTATGGATGAGGCAGTCTTTCCTGTGAAATATTCTTACCCCCCCAAAGTTAAAACTGAATCTACTCAAACTCATATCTGTAATCCTACTTAAAATGGAAATATGGAGGATAGATAGATAAATGGTATCGAGAAAAAAAAAACAAAGAGACAAAGAATGCAGGACATTTTATTGAAAAAATAATTCATGTTCTTCAACAAGTCAATAGCATACAAATAGCACTTAAGGAAAGGGAAGAGGGACTGGCCTAGATTATTTAAAGGGTATATATGTATGTAAGAATCAAATGCAGTATGTAGTCCACCAATGGAACACAGTTCACATCAAACTCAGAGATAGTTCTGAGAAAATTGGATAAATATGAAAATGAAGTAGGTTCAACATACTGATAGGTAAGAAAATGTCTAAGACTAAGATATGTATACTGAGCCAAGCATGGTGCTTCAGGCCTTTAATCCCAGCACTTGGGAGGCAGAGGTAGGAGGATCACCTTGAGTTCGAGGCCACCCTGAGACTACATAGTAAATTC
>PVHP010039323.1:0-16395 GCA_004024765.1 Zapus hudsonius | reverse complement strand
GTTGTCATTAAAATAACTTGCAGCAATGGCTTGAACCGTGGCCGGGTAGAGGATGGCAAGATCATCGAGGTCCTGAGACAGTGTCAATCCAGTAACATTCTTACTGCCCCCTCCATAATAGCTTTTTAAATTTTCAATTTCTTTTGAGACTGAGTATAGAGTGTAACTTATCCAGGCTGGCCTGGAACTTGCCACATAGCTGAGAATGACCTTCAATTTTTGAAGAAGGCCTCCAGAGTTTGGGATTGCAAACATGCACTGCCACATCCAGTTTATCGTGTGTCATGGTTTGATCCAGGTGTCCCCCACAAACAAATGAATGTGTTCTGATAGATCGATCCTCAGCTGATGGCAGTTTGGGTTTTACAACCTCGATGAAGCTGTGTTGTTGGGGGCAGGCTTATGGGGGTTATAAGCCAGCTTCCCCTTGCCAGTATTTGGCACACCTTCCTGCCGCTCTTTGCAGTGCTGTGGCAGAGGTGATGTCCAGCCCTCTGCTCATGCCATCGTTTTCCCTGCCAGGATGCTCCCCTCGAGTCCGTAAGCCAAATAAACCCATTCCTCCACAAGCCGCTTTTGCTCGGGTTCTTTCTGCACAGCAACTAGAAACTTGACCGCAACATCGTGGTGCTGGGGATTGAACCCAAGGCCTTCTGCATGCTAGGCAAGTGCTTAACTAACTGAGCTACATCCCAGCTTTTCTTTTCTTTATTTTTTAAATTTGTTTTTGAGGTAGGGTCTTATTGTAGTCAAGGTTGATGTGGAACTCACTCTGTAGTCCCAGGCTGGTCTCGAACTCACAGTGATCATCCTACCTCTACATACCATGTGCTGGGATTAAAGGTGTGCACCACTATGCCCTGACTCCAGCATTTCTTTTAAGTAAAAGTATTTAGTATAAGAAACCTCTGAACTATTATCTTTAACTCAGGAGGTCACTGTGACATGTTCTTTACTTTGCAAATCTTTTAATGACCTCTGACCACATTAAACCACAAATTCTGACCTATCCAGTTTTGCTGAGCCAGATAGCCTAGTACCCTGTACCCTAAAACCCATTTGTGGGCTGGTATGCCTGCCAAGGAAGGGAAGAAGTGAAAAACCTCAGGTAACCTCCAGCTCTGCAACACTGTGGATGAACAGAGGTAAAGCAGGCGGGACTTTCGGGCTCTCAGAGCCACTGCATTGACCTGTGTGGCTGCTGGTGGTACCCTGCTGTTTTTGTTTTCAAATTCATGTTCCCATAGGTCATCCTCAAGGGCATTTCTTTGCTGTGTTCTTGTGTGACCTTGTTCTGAAAGGCAAATGGGCTTTGATTCAGAAATGGTGTCTGTGAACAGTTGTAATAGATTTGCAAGGAGGTGATTGGCTGGTCTCTGCTGGCTGTCTGGGATGGAGTTGGGGGTTGGCTGTGGTCCTGGCTTCACCTGCAGCTTCCCTGTCAGATTCTTGTACACCTTGTGGCTTATGGTGCGGTCAGGATGGTTCTATGGGGACAGGGGCATGATTGTGCACCCTTTTAATCCCAGCACTAGGAAGGCCCAGGTAGGAGGATCGTCATAAATTCTAGGCCAGCCTGAGACTACATAGTGAACTCCAGGTCAGCCTGGGCTAGAGTGAGACCCTAACTTGAACCCCAACCCCTTTAAAAAATGTGTGAAGTCTAAGGGTGTCTACATTGGGCATTTATATCTGCAGTGATCAGACAAGAAAAAAATGTCTTCCTAGCAAAGAAATACAAGCCATATAGCATATTGATTAAAATTTGTACTGGATCTGTCAGACTTTTGGTTTGGAGTCTAGGTCCTGCCAGTTACTGGTTCTTTATTCTTGCTTCTCTCTAAACCTTTTGAATTTTACTTTTCAGGGCTTTGCATGTTCTAGACAAGTACTGAACCACTGAGCTACATCTGGGCACTGTAAGCCTTAGTTTTCCCCACTGTAAGGTGGAGCTAAAGGGAGTTACTACCTTACAGGCTTCTTGAGGATTCCAGTGTGGTCCTACATGGAAGGCCATTCACAGAGCATCTGTCAGGACAGACCCCTGAATAACAAAGGGCTTTAGAGACAGTATAATCCAGTCTCTCATCTGACCCATAAATCCACCAAAAGTTTTTTTTTAATTATTATTTACTTATGAGAGAGAGAGAGAGAGAGAGAGAGAGAGAGAGAGAGAGAGAGAGAGAGAGAGAAAGAATTGGCGCTTCAGAGCCTCTAGCCAGTACAAGCAAACTCCAGGTGCATGCACCACCTTGTGCATCTGGCTTTATGTGATACTGGGAAATAAACCCAGCGTAGGCTTTGCAGGCAAGTGCCTTAACTGCTGAGCAATCTCTCCAGCATCACCAAAAGTTTTTAAAAAATATTTTTAATTGATTTATTTGCAAGCGTAGAGAGAGAAGATAGAAAGAATGGATGTGCCAGGGCTTCCAGCTGCTGCAGATAAAGTCCAGATAAATTTTCGTGGGTACTGGGAAATTGAACCTGGGTCATCAGGCTTCACATGCAAACACCTTAACCACTGAGTAATCTCTCCAGCCCAATTGTTTTTAAAATGTACTTTTATATGGTATTTATAGTGTTTATTCACAGTAGAATAAAAAATAACTGATTGAGGGAACAAATAACTTTCTAATTTTTATTAGGTTACTATATACATAAAGTTCTTTATAGCTGGGGTGGTAGCTTTCCATCATTGTGACAAAATATGCCTGCTATAATCAGCTTAAAAGAGAAAAAGTTTGTTTTAATTTATAGTTGTGGAGGTGTCAGCCCATGGTTGATTGACTCTGTTTCTTTCGAATCTTGGGCCAGGCAGCGCATAGTGGTTGGAGCGTATGTTGGGTGGGGCTGGGAAGTAAAGCGGGAGAGAGAGGAAGGGTCCAGGATCTCTGAGTTCCCTTTAGGAGCAGCTCTCCAGAGTCCTAATTTCCTTCTGCTAGCCCCCACCACCTCCCAATAGTGCCACAGCCTGGGCAGCAAAGCCTTCAACCCCTGGGGCCTTGGAGGACAGTCACAATCCAAGTTGCAGTGCCAGCCGTTAGTGACTGAATGGTAGAGGGTCATCATCCCTGGCAGCGGACATGGCCATGGGGATCCCCAAGGAGACAGGCTTGCAGAGAGCTGAGAGTTACCTGTCCCAGCCTCTAAGACGCAGTAGTAAGAGTCTCTTATCTAGGACTATCTAGGCTATCTAGGCTTGCTCCGACTTTCAGGTCTGCCTTTTGTGTGTCCTTACAAATGTGAGAAAGCCTGCATCTTAACACTGGAGGATTTACTGAGAAGACGTGTATGAAAGACAGGCAAATGTTGGTTCGGCCAATATTTATATATTCAGTGTTGGTTTATTGTTTTTAGAGGTCTGAGTTCCATTTTTCTGTTGTGAAACCACACACCATATGCTGGCTTCACACAGCAGCCTGTTATTATCTCTCACAACATAATGGGTTGAGTCGGTTCAGGGTGTGTTTCCACTTCGTTGTGTCTGTTGTCACCAGGGGTCTTAACTAGTCTGCAGTGGCGAAGAAGGCGCCATGACAGGGAGTTGAGGCCTCAGACTCCTCCATATGGCCTGTCCACGCAACTAAGTTGGACTTGTCACATGGTGTGCACCTTCTGACAGGCGGTGGGAGTGAGCCTGCCAAGAAGAGGGAAGGAGCTGTCTTTCATCTTAAATTGGCCTCTGATGTTTCTGACTATTTATTCCTTCTGCGGCATTCTCTGGCTCAGAGCACTCAACCCAGGCTCAAAGGAAGGGGACCCACGCCTCCCTGGGAGGAGCGTCTGCACAGAGGGAGATTGGGAATTGATGGTGCCCTTTGGAAACATTCCCCATCTGCGCTTCTCGCCTGTCACTTGCACACGTGTATGCTGCTGGTCAGCGACGAAGTAGCTCTCAGCCCGTTTGCTTTCCATCTGAGAACCATGGAGAGACACCAAGGCCATGGCTTTGAGGATGGTCATTGCATTTTCAGAAAGCAGCAATAAGATGCAAATCACCTGAATGTAACACACTTGATATGGAAAACTGTTTTCCTGTGTAACTCTCAGCGTCTGCAGAAAGGGCTGGTAGGAAAGGGACTGTCAGAATACTAAGCCTGAGAAACAGCACTTGCTCATAAGCTAATTTGTATTTGGGTGAATTGGGGTGAGATGTTTTAACAGAAATAACAAGAATTACCCTGGCGGATACTTTGAGAAGACAGTGAACAAATTTGCAAAAGTCCTATCGATACATCAAAATCTTCATCTTACTAACTACCTATGCAAAAAGCGGGAATAGTTGCCTTTTCAAAAAGCATCTAAGGGGGCTGGAGAGATTGTTCAGTGGTTAAAGCACTTGCCTGCAAAGCCTAATGACCTGGGTTCGATTCCCCAGTACCCACATAAATCCAGATGCATAGTGGCACATGTATCTGGAGTCTGTCCCCTCTCTCTATTTGCAAAGAAATAAATAAACATGGGAAAAAAAGCAGCTAAGGGTTTGGGAGATGACTTAATGGGTAAAAGGACCTGAGTTTGCATCCTCAGCACTCCTGTGATACTGCACATCTGTAATCCCAGCTGACGAGGCAGACAAAGGGGATCCATAGGTTTTGCTGGCTAGCTAGTTTAGCTGAACTGGTGACCTCTAGGTTCAGTGCCAGACCCTATCCCAAAAATTCAGGTGGAGAGTAATTTAGGAAGGCACCTGATATTGACCTCTGGTCTCTACATACATGTACCCACACGTACAAACACACACACACACACACACACACACACACAAACACATAAAATAAAACTGAAAATAAAAAGAAAACAAGAAACAATAATAAAAAATTTAAAAACGCATCTAGTGTATATTGCTTTCTTCCAGCCTGGGCAATGGGCTAATTAGTCATTTTTATCGTCTCTGAAAAGGGCAAGTTCTCAGAGAGTAGCAATGTTTGTAGGCACCTCAGGAGCCTGGGAGGGAGGAGGGGGAGAGGCCTTCCCTGAGGGTCAAGTGCAGATGTGAGCATGTGGCTCATGGGCTGGTTTGAGCTGAAGGCAGCCTGCATCCTCATCTGGTTTTACAGCCAGCATCTGTCTCCAGATAACCATAAGGACAGAAGGTTCTTTCCCTTACATGATCTCCCCCTGGGGCTTTTTCCTGCTTCATTCCATTTGGCTTTAGGAACTTGACCAGTATATTTTTCTTTTAGTTTTCCTGATCTAGGCCCTCCTTCACCCTAACTCTCACACACTTGCTGCCTTATTTCTGGAACCATCTATGCAAGGCTGGATCAGTGAGGAATGGAGCCAGCCTCCCTTTAATCTTTGGCTGTGGCACACCTGGGAGTCATGTGCAAACACTGGACAGTTCTTGGCTGTGTACCCTATCAATGTACTGTTTATATTTGAAAAAAGCATTGGTTACTCTACTTGGTGGACAGAGTGTTTCCAGCTCAAAACCCACAAAGTCAGAGCTCTGTTTTTCTGTTTGCTTCTGTTCACCCCTGCCCCCTTTCCCTCTCCTGCTCCGTCTCTTTCTCCAACATTTCTCTGGCTGGCTGTCATTATAGATTTTCCTTTCCTGTCACTTGCTCAGAACTGACAGGTTCTCTGTTTAGATGACTTTTCTTAAGGTCATTGATTGTCAATTTACAAAGGCTGAAGAATTAATTTTAAAATGATCTCATTTTTTTTTCCTAATGGGAATATAAACCTTCTAGTAATTTTTAATTTTTGGTAGAATTGTTGGCTGGCTAAGAGATGGTGTAATCCCTCTCCCCTTGTACCTTAAGCCAAAGGCCTTTGATGTGTGCAGGAGACACTTGGTGGCTTCTCTTCTTACCTCTTTCCCCGCACTTCTGTCCTGAAGAGTTGCTATGAAAGAACTTTCCTTTTCCTTATTTATTTATTAGCAAGAAGAGAGAAAGAGAGGAAGAGAATGAGAATAGGCACAGAAGGACCTCTTGCCACTGCAGACAAACTCTAAATGCGTATGCCACTTTGTGCATTTGGTTTCTGTGGTTACTGGGGAATCAAACCCAGGCTGTCAGGCTTTGCAGGAAAGGGCCTTCAACTGCTGAGCCATCTTTCCAGACCCTGTGAAAGGAATTTCTTTCTTTTTAAAATTATTTAATTAATTTATTTGCTAAGAGAGGCTGAGAGAAGAGAGACAGACAGAGAAAGAATGGGTGTGCCAAGGCCTCTAGCCACAGCAAATAAACTCCAGATGCATACACCACCTTGTGCATCTGGCTTTATGTGGGTACTGGGGAATCAAACCCGGGTCCTTAGGCTTTGCAGGCAAGCACATTAACAGCTGAGATAACTCTCCAGAACTTTTTTTTTGTTTGTGTTTTAAGTAGGGTCTCACTTTAGCTCAGGCTGACCTGGAGCTCACTCTGTAGTCCCAGGCTGGCCTTGAACTCACAGTGATCCTTCTACCTCTGCCTCCTGAGAGCTGGGATTAAAGGCAAACATTACCACACCGAGTTTTAAAGGACTTTCTAAGAACACAGCTCCCTGCTTTGAACTCAGCTCATTGGCTCCCAGAAAGCTGCAGAAGGAAACAGCACTCACTAGCCCTTCTTGCAGGGCCTGGGAAGGCGTGGTGTCCAGGACCTCTTTGCATTCCCCTGGGAGTGGGCCCAGCTCCATTGTTGCTGTCTGTCCCTCAACAAGCTCCAGACTCTCTCCACGCCTGTTCCTTGCTGCCTTTCCTCTTCCATGGCCCTCGTTCAGGTTGTCTAGATTCAATGTGCTGGAGGTTGCTGGAGCCAGTAATTTGGGAAGCCGGAGGATTCTTCTTGATGCGTTGTTCCGTCCTTCCTGTAACTTTCTGGAATCTGCTTCTTGAGCTGCTTTGCTTCCCTTCATGCTGGTCGGGATTCTGTAAAGCTTTTCCTGTCATAGTAGCCCAGGCTGGAAGGGGCGCCTCTTCTCCCTGCCACCACGGTGTGCTGGCTAGGGCCACTGCCTTGTAACGCCGACCCCTCTGCCTAGCTCCTCGGTGTTCACGTGCAGGTCTCTCTTAGTATTTGCTCTAGGGTATTTGGCCTGCTGTAAGGAACTGCCATAGTCTGGGCAGCTTATGAAGAGACATTAATTTTTCTCATGGTCTGCAGACTGGGAAATCCAAGATCAAGGTGCTCGCAGATTTGATATCTGATGAGGGCCATCCACCTCCTCATAGATAGCGTCTTCTGACTGTCTTTATGTGTCAGAAGAAGAGACCTGCTAATCTTGAGTTTCTATTATAAGGGGACTAGTTTATGAAGGCTCGTGGGTTGTATAAATATGAACAAATAATGCCATTGATTAAATTTATTGACAGATGCGAGCCAATAGCTTGGTCATTTTCTGTAAATACTGAGTCATGCAAGACTTTGGTCAGGAAATCTTTTGCCTTTTGTTCTAGTTGTAGCTTTGGCAAGAGCAGGGAAGTTAATCAGTGTACAAACTGGCAGTGCCTTGAACTAGGCATAGGATTTACAAGCTCATAGCTTCTTTTAGTACTTTGTTGTTTCTGGAAGAAAGAGAAATTCAGGCTGACAATAATGACAGCCGTTGACTGTTGACTAGATTTGACTGCTTAGGAGTGATAGTGTTTGTTTACCCGTCTTATTGCGATAGAAATATACTAACTGGATCAACAAAAAGACTGTGTTGGGACCTGGGACTGACTGCAGAGCACTGCCCATGCAGGAATGAGGACTGCAGTTCAGACCCCCAGTATCCACGTGAATGCTGGTGGGGTGGGCACGAGGGCTCACCCGTAATCCCAGCACTCACAACAGGGGAGCATTGGGGCAAGCTGGCTAGCTGGACAAATCAGTGAGCTCTGGGTTCACATGAGACCTGCCTCAGCAAATAAGGCAGAGAGTGAGGGGAGAAGACAACAGACATCAGCCTCTGGCTCTACATGCACACACACACACAACATTATATCATTCTGCAAGATGGCAGAGGACTAATTGAATTGTCCCATGTGCATTCTGCTTGCTGCCTGTCCTTGGTGTCTATAAGGACAATTCAGAAGTTAAGCAATGATAATAGTCCCCTTTTCTGACTTAATATATTTACTTGGCACTTTTATTTTAGGAATACGTTTTTATTTGCAAAGAGGGATGTGAGGCACTCCAGGGCCTCTTGCCACTTTGAATGAACCCCAGACACATGCACCACTTTGTGCATCTGGCTTTATGTGGGTACTGGGGCATTGAACCCAGGCTGTCAGGCTTTGAAGTGCTTTAACCATTGAGCAATCTCCCCAGCCCTACTGGGAACTTTTAAATGTACAAAATTCTTGGGCAAAGACTATAGAAAATCATTTCCTCCCTTAGTTAAAAATGTATGTGTAAAAATGTAAGTTAGCTTATTTTCATTTTTTAAAAATTCTGTGGATGTTTCCTGTGGCAGCTCTAAGTAGAACCTGTTCTTTGGAAATGATTGACGATAATTTGTGTGCAGATTTTTACTCCCCAAACTATTAATTTACTTGGTGCCATTCTAATATAAAGGTTATTTCTGGAAAGTCTTTCAAGATTTTCTCAGGGTCATGTTCCGAGGGCTCCAGGGGCAGGTTTTGTTACTGACTCTTGCTTTTATCCACAGTGGAATCGTGGCACATTCATGAACCAACTGCTTTTTCACCTTTGTCCCTTATTACTCAGCAGAATGTGCGGCACATAGTATTTATTCAATAAATATTTACTCAGTGAATGAGCAAATTAGGTTATACAGACGATGCTTTGCTTTCAAAAGTTTATATTTAGTACATAGGCAGAAGCAGGGTTTCTTACTGTGACTAGATGAGGTGCAAAAATTCAAAATACATTTTGTGTTCTCAGAGACTAGCAGTTTTAGTCCAGACAGAATACCTTAAACCTAAATAATTGATCATTTCAACAAAGCCCGACTTGAATTCGCCAATTGCTTCCTGCTGATCTGTTGCTTCATTGACTTCTCACCATGTAGATAAGAGGAAGGAGCTGAGTTGACCTCCAAAGTGTGAGTTATTTGGGAAGCCAGTGAAAATGCTGAGTGGGTGGGCAAAGCCTATAGCTCTTAAAAGTGAGAAATAGAAAGCTATTGTAATTAGTTCTAATGACAGAGTCCTAAAAGAATGTCTCAGAGAGCTGTTAATACAGTGAAAATGCCAAGAAGATTGTTATTTTGGGTACATTTTCATCATAAACAAAGTTGTGGCACTTGTAAAGCAGAAGTGGATGTCATAAAAATAACAATTAGAAATTAATAAAACTGACTGAAGAACTGCAAAACTTTGTTGTGTAATAACTTTTTTGTAATGCTCTAATATTATGTAAGAAAACCCTGCTGTGGCAAAGATGCTTCCATTAAAAAATACCGGAATATTATTTAAACTTTAGTATGAGATAATGACACCAATTTGCAGTATATTTAAGTGAAAGTAAAATCAAAATAGTATTTGTTCCTAAATCACTAAAGAACCTAATGTACCCAAGATATTTTTACAAAAGTCTCACTTTCCGTGCAGGTATTAAAATAGTCAGGAGACTATTTGTTAATTCTGATACTTTTATATAAGATTCCTCTTAGAATTTATCACTTTAAATGGTTTCATCTTGATATTCCCTACTTTTGTCTAAACTACATTCATTCATATATTGCAGGGTATGAAAACAAAGTCTCTAAGATACATAAGTTCTCTGAATAATGTCTACTGAGCTTCTAATGTATATATACATTTTAATGCACACACACATATATATACATTGTAATGTATGCATATATATTTCAAGGTAGGGTCTCACTGTGGCTCACTCTAACCTGGAACTCACTCTGTAGCCCCAGGCTGGCCTTGAACTCACAGTGGTCCTCCTACCTCTGCTGTGATCAAAGGTGTGTACCACCATGCCAAATGCATGTACCACTTGTGCATTTGACTTTGCATGGGAGCTGGGAAACTGAACCTGGCTTGTTAGGCTTTGCAGGCAAGCGCCTTGACCACTGAACCATCTCCCCCCCCCCCAAATAAGCTTTACTTCAATGCCTAGGGCTGGTCCTGCAGACAAAGCCTATACACACTTGAGAAGAGTCTCTTGGAGGAGCCCTTCCTGACCACAAGGAAGAAGGAAAGCAGCTTTATCCACATGCCATCAGCCCCTTTGAGGCTGACACTTCACTGCTAAACTTCCTGAAGGTGTCATCTCCCATCTTGTTCCTGTTCCTCATCTAACTGCTGCAGATAGCTTTTGCCCCATGGATTAGCTTTCTGTTACTGTAACAGGATAGCTGAGGTGACCAGCTTTGTTGAGAAAGAAGGGTTGTTGGGCTCATTGCTTCGGAGGCCTCCAGTGCCTCATGGTGGGAGCACATGGTAGAGCTTCATGCTGCTTAACTGATGGCCGGAAAGCAAGCAAACAACAGCAATGTCAGTCACAAATAGAGTGTGGAAAGAAAAGGGCCCCACACCTTCATTACCTAACGACCTCTCACTAAGTCCCAACTCTTAAAAAAAAGTTCCATCACCTGTCGATAGTGACATGAGCCTTTGGGGGACATTCAGGATAAACAGTGCCACCATGTCAGGTAACAGTCGTCTTCTGATGAAGTGGTAGAGGCGTCACATATCCAAGATAGTGGTTCTTGGTCTCCATTCTTCTTAAAAGGAAGTCAGTAGGACAAACTGCTCCCCTTTTCCCAGCTCCTTGTCCCTCCTTAGCTCCATGGATTTCTTCACAAAATCTGCTGAACAGCTTTTTAAACCTCTCTCCTCATTGCCGTGGATAGAATACCTGAAAGAAGAAACTCAGGGCAAGAAGTGTTTATTGTGGTTCCTGGTTCAGGAACTACATTACACTGGGTGCTGGGAGCCCATGGTGTCAAGCGAGTACAGCAGTGGCTCCCTCACAGGGTGCTGACCAGCAAAGCAGACTGGAGGTGGTGCAAATCTACAACCCTCAAAGTCAACCCTGATGGCCAGATGCCTCCTAGCTAAGGCCCTGTGTCCAAAAAGTTCCACAACTTCCTAAAACAGCACCATCAGCTGGGGACCAAGTATTTAACAGGGTGCTGAGGGAGGCTAGACGGAGAGGGAAAGGCTAGGAGATGGTGGTATGGGAGCAGAGATTCCAGTCCGAGGGAGCAGAGCTTGCTTTCTAAAGCTTTATGTGTCCACTGGAACCCTAGACCTTTGCAGCCCGGTCTCCTGGCTATCTGTTCTCCTAGCCACCCCGAACTTGTGCCCCTTCTGCTACTCTGCTTTCGCATGATCACCTGTCTGGAGCATCCTTCCTCTTCTTCTTTGAGGGAAATCACTCTTCAGAGCCCAGTTGAAGTCTGGATACCAGCTTCTGCCCGCCTAGCCCTCTGCAGGAAGGGTAGTTTCTCACCTCATTGATTCCTTTGTGCCATTTCTGCTATGGTCCTTATTGATTGAAATTATAGGTGATGTGTTTGAAAGTCTCCTCTCCCTCTAACTGAGTCTCGGAGAGCAGGGATTATGTGTGATGTGAATTTTGCCTGGGCAAGGAGAAGTGCTAAATAATTGCTGAAAGCTTAAATAAATGAGAAGAGGGAGAGGAGAGGAGGTTAGAAGGAAGAATGAAGGGAAGGAAGAGAATGAATGAAAAGTTCTTTTCTTGCAGCTGTGAAGCATGTTGAGGAGGAAACACTAGAACAAAAGTACATTAAAATGATTTTGATACTTACCTGGTAGGAGAGATACCACGACAATGAAGGTGGTTTTCTCAGGGTGAGGCTTATCCATTGCACTTCAGATGTGCTGACTCCTGCAATTTCCCCAAATTTGGGAACTCAACTACAAAATTTGTGGTAGTAGGGGACTGCATTCAGGCTCTCCCCTGCAAAAAAAAAAAAAAAAAAAAAGACTTTGAAAGAATGTCATGTTCCATAAGTTTAGCTAGAATGCATGATTGCCATGGTCACTGAGATTGTATCAAGACATAAGCAAACAAAGTTCACCCATATCTCTAGGGTGGTAACCTCTTGAAAGTAGGAGTGGCCTGGCATGGCTCTTTAAGTCAGCAAGTTTTTGATGTTTTGCATATTTAGTGGGTTAGATTACAAGAATGCAAACTTACATCTATTTTCTGTATAACCACTTCCCTTCTGCAGCAGCCTGGGATGAGAGCCAGAAAATAAGAAATTCAACAATTTGCTCTCCTCTCCTTAAGCATCATTCAGAACTTTATAGGTTGAATCTGCACCTTTAAGCTTTTTTAAAAAAATCTTTTTAAAATTTTTTTAAACATTTTATTTATTCATTTTCAAGCAGAGAGATACAGAGAGAGAAAGAGAGATACAGAGAGAGAAGAGAGAGAGAGAGAGAGAGAGAGAGAGAGACCAGGGCCACCACCTTGTGTGTCTGGCATATGTGGGTACTGGGGAATTGAACCTGGGGCCTTAGGCACTGGAGGCAAGTGCCTTAACTGCTGAGCCATCTCTCCAGCCCTGCACCTTTAAGCTTTAAACCAAACATAATTAATTGTTCATTGACCCTGAGAGAAATGTTCAGTTCTGCACTTGTGGGTTACCAGTAGATTACTGTATCTGGAGGCATTTTGGTAGTTTTATGTTCATTAAAGGGAAGAAATAAATAGGTCTTTATAAGTATTTTCCTGTTTTATGCATGTGTCTATGTATATAAGATGTGTTGGGGGTGTGTACACATGTATGAACATGCATTCGGGTGTCATCCTCCAAAACCCCATTCATCTTCTGTAAAAGAGTGTCCTATTGGCTTGAAGCTCACCATTTGGACTAAGCTGGCTGGCCAGGGAGCCCCAGTGACCCGCCCGTCCCTGCCTCCCCAGTGCTGTGCTTACAGGCTTGTATCTCTCTCTACTGCCAGCATTTTGCAGAGGGACTGGGGATAGAACTCAGGTCTTCATGCTTTCAAGCAAGCGCTTTATCAGCTGATCTTCTCTGCAGTGCCCAATGTGTTCCTTTAAAAGAACCATTACTAATTTTTAAAAAATCTTCCTTTATTCATTTTCAGTACAGAGAGAGAGAGAGAGAGAGAGAGAGAGAGAGAGAGAGAGAGAGAGAGAGAGAGAGAGAGAATGTACCAGGGCCACCACCTTGTGGGTCTGGCTTATGTGGGTCCTGGGGAATTGAACCCAGGGCCTTCAGCACTGGAGGCAAGTGCCTTAACCGCTGAGCCATCTCTCCAGCCCACCATTACTAATTTTAACCAAAATTCTCATGGCTATATTTATCAGTCTGCATGCATTGTTTTTTCAATGTCAGTAAACCTCAATCAACTCTCAAAAATTCCCATCGGGTTATATAGCAAGGCAGCATGAGATTGGTTTCCTTTTACTAATATGTTATTTGAACTCAGAAAGATATTGTTGCAATCCCCAAATACACATTTAACATGTATGGGGATTTGGAATCACAGACCTTCCGATGGCCTAACAGAAATGTAGGACCATCAACTCCCAGGACAGGCTGAGACCAGGAGAAGCTGACTTTTGTACTGGAGCAAGAGAATTTTGCTCTGGAACCAGAAAAACAAAAACAAAGGAGAGAAGGGGTTTAAAAAAATATCAAAAGAAGAAAACTCACTCACCAGGGTTAAAAGTCATGAGAAAATTTGACCTATCATGCATCCCAAAAGAGAGGAATATTCTTTGAGAATCATTCCCATCAGCCTGGTGAAAGCTACAGCAGAAAAACTTGGAATTCCCGAGACACACTCAGTAAGAATATGAGTGGGCAACTTTGCATTTTGCAGTTGAACCTTAGAAGCAGGAAACGGGTGTGCGAACACTGTGGGGCTGGGACTGTCCAAAAGGGGGAAGAAGAAATGATGAAATGTGGGAGAGTGACAGATTTTGGACAAGTTTAAGGTTTTTTTTTTTTTTTTTTTTTTTTTGAGGTAGGGTCTCACTCTAGTCCAGGCTGATCTGGAATTCACTATGTATTCTAAGGCTGACCTCGAACTCACTACGATCCTCCTACCTCTGCCTCCCAAGTGCTGGGATGAAAAGTGTGCACCACCACACCTGGCTGAGGCCTCACTTTTTAGTCTGGATTTAGAAATAACCTCTTGAAAGCAATGCTTTCAAGCAAAGAAGTGACATGACAGTACTCAATACAGCATGAACTCTGACACTGGTCCCTTCTCACTGAGGAGAACTGAGGGTCCTCACAGTCCCCAGGTGCCCTTAACTTGTCTGAAAAGAGGTGTGTATTGTCTCTGAGATGCTTACCAGTAGTGTTCTTGAGCTATTCTGTGTCCACTAGGGAACGCAGCCTGTGGCTTTCCCAGAGACTGGGTGTGGATAGAGGAGACCACGCTTCTGTCTAATTTCTGCCTTGATGGGTAAGTTGAGGCAGGGTTGCTTGTAGGTAGCTTACCAGTCGAGAGGCTTCTGCACAGGAGTATCCCTGAGCATCTCCTTATGGCTAGAGAGACAGTGCTACAAAGCCTGCCCCTTGTTTTTCTGCCAGCCTCCTTCATGGCCACCCTGATTTCCAGCATGATCTGTTCTGTCATTCTACTCAGTAGACATCCACTTAGGTTTGCATGATGCTTAATGCATCAGACTTAGTACCTGCCTCAAAATTCCTGAGCTATTGGGAAAAAAAAGTTGGCATGTGATAAGTTTTGTGTTCACATTACTTGCCAACTTCAGTTGGTGTTGTGGGAGAAAGATATTTTTAAAAATTTTTATTGCTTATGAGAGAGAGAGGGAGAGAGAGAGAGAGGGAGAGAGAGAGAGAGAGAGAGAGAGAGAGAGAGAGAGAGAGAGAATATGAATGGGTGTACCAGGCCCTCCTGCCACTGCAAATGAACTCCAGATGCATGAGTCACTTTGTGCATCTGGCTTTACTTGGGTTCTGGGGAATCAAACTCAGGTCAAGCGCCTTTAACTGCTGAGCCATCTCTCCAGCTCTGATCTTCTCAGTCACTAAGAGAAGATCTTAATGAACTCTTTGAATCTGTTCTTTTGACCACTGAGAGTGCATTCCCTAAGTGCTGAAGGGCATTTTATGAAGAGGGTCCACTAGCTCTGGCAGCATCTGCCAAGAAGATGCCAAGAAGGTATCATAGGTTGATTTTTTTATCATGCCCCTAAAATGCACCCTGATGTAGCCACAGTCATTTTCAGGCAATTTGACTATTAACATTTTAAAATGATACTAGATAGCTATTTTATGCAGGTGTGAGTGTGTGTTCTGCAGGTGCATGCATGTGTTTGGGGTTGCACATGCATGTGGAGCCCAGAGGAAGACTTCAGTGTCATTTCTCAGGTGACATCCACTTTTTGTTTGTTGTTTTCCAGGAAGGGTCTCACTCTAGCCCAGGCTGCCCTGGAACTCTCTGTAGCCCCACATGCTGGGATCAAAGGTGTGCATCACCACACCCAGCAGCCACATCCACTTTTTTGAAGACAGGGTCTCTTACTGGCCTGGGACTTGCCAAGTAGCTAGGCTGACGGGCCAGTGAGCTCTGCGAGATCTGCCTGCCTCCGCTTTCCAGTGCTGTGGTTACAGGAACCTGGCAACACGCTCTGTTTTTTTTCACTTGGGTTCTGGGCATCAAACTCAGGACCTCCTTGCATGGTAGGAACTTGACTGATTGAGCCTTCTACGCAGTCCCTCCATCTTTATAGGTGTCCTCCTCTCCTTTTTTCTCTTCCTCTTTCTCTTCTTCTTTTTCACCTCACTATGTAGCCCAGGCTAGTCTTGAACTCATGATCTTGTTGCCTCAACCCCACCAAATGCTGGAATTAACAGATGTGCCTTCCGTGCCCAACCCCCACTTTTATTTCTTAACTAAGATCAGTAATTTGCCTGTAACTATATCTGAAAGATACTAGGTGAAACTTTCCCCACTGCCTCTATTTTTCTCTGTTATTACAAAAATATATTCACATGCAAGTATCCAAGATCCTTAATTGGTGCTAATATAATTAAAGCTATTTTAAATGTACCCTACACCCACTTCTTGGAAATAATTCTCTCATCTTTGACCATTTTCTACATAAAACACTTACAGAGCTTTTAACTTCATTAAATTTGCCTTCAGCTTTTTCTGTATGAATGCCTGTGTGGTGTTCGTGTGCAGCTTTGTGTGTGCACACGCATGTGGAAGCCACTGGTCGTATTGCGTGTCTTCTTCAATTACTCGTCACTATTCCTGGAGACAGACAGGGTCTGTTGCTGAGCCAGCTAGACTGGCTAGCCAGTGACTCCCAGGGGTTCTGTCCCTGCCCCCTCAGGGCTGGGGATACTGGCATGTGCCGCCAAGCTTGGCGTTTTATGTGGTTGCTGGGGTTCCAAACTCAAGTCCTCATGCTTGAGCTGTGAATAGTTTGCCCAGTGAGCCATTTCTCCAGTCCTTTGCAGTTTCTGATATTTAATTTTTAAAGTCTTTCCCTTTCCCTTCCCTTCCCTTCCCTTCCC
>PVHP010039322.1:0-15983 GCA_004024765.1 Zapus hudsonius | reverse complement strand
GACAGCAAGCTCTTGAGGAAGATGGGTGCCTCATCTGGTCTTAAGGAGGGTGGGAGGAAGCCTAACCCTAATACAAGTGGCTCTGGTAACCTTGTCCAGGTAAATGGTTACTTCCCACACTAAACTGTTGATCTGAGAGACTTACGAGGTCCCTAAAACAAGATAAGCTTATGTCAAAGCTCTTAATACCTGCCCCAGGTAAAAGATAAGACCCTAGAAGATATCATACACTGTTGTCACACAGCACTGAGAGACCCCACTGGATCTGAAAACGAAGCCAGCTCCCAGATGGTAGGTAACCTGTGAAGTTCTGGAAGGTGCTACACTAGTTGCCAGGGGAAAGTGGCCAACAATATTCAGAGACAGCAGGGGACATTGCTATACAACCGTGACCTATGGTCTGAGAATGCAAAGGATACTGCTATATAGCAGAGACCAGCCAGGCAAGAAGTGCTCATTTGTATAATAATGGCACTTACCCTTGATGGATAATCAATAGCTCTCTGATAGGCTAAGAGATCTGCTAAGCAGCAAGGAACCCTTAGCTGGAACTGGGATCCAAGGCAAACTCTTATGGAGACCAAGAATCCGGACTCTTCCAAGGGGAAGTCCCCACTAACCATGGGCCTACAGAGAGGCTACACACATTAAAACCTCACCAAATTAATAATGCCCCATTTAACCTATACTGCTCTCACTCTGTCTTGGAGATTCTGTTTGTATTTTTCAGAAGGTAGTGAGAATCATGGACAACCCAATTCCAACATCAAAACATGAGATGATGGCTGACTCCCAGGCAGGAGATGAACCACCTCTAACTCATCATCTAGAGTCCAAAGGAAACCTTAGAGGAAGTGGTGAGATGAACAAGAGAGCTACCTCCACAGCAAGTCAGCCTATTGCAAGGGTGATGGAGACGGACACCGAGGATACTCAAAATAGTCCAAAGCACAAACCCAGAGACTCTTAAGATCTCAAAAGTAAAGCAGACTTAAACTCCATCATGGCTCAGGGAATTTTGCAGAAGAGGGGGATGGAAAGCTTCTAAGAGCCATGGTGGGGAGAGGGAGAATATCCAGAAGCATTGCCTCCCTCATAAAAAAAAGTCTACTGCCTGCACATTTCATAGCCCTCCATCCCATGGACCGTTCCAACAATCCCACTGTGGGGCCCTCAGCAGATTGGGGGCAGGGAGGAGGGAAATGGGGATACCAACCCAAGACTTGTTCAGACAGTGTTTCTGGTTGCTAATAATAAAGAAATTAATTCATTTCAACATAAGAAAGAAGCAGCAGCCAGCAGTAAAGCACTGTGCTGACCATGGGAGCTATGGAACTATAATCATGCATGCAGGCATGCAGGTTCTGTATCTGAGGAGTTTGTAGTGATGTTGAAATAACTATTTAAAAATTGGAATTAAAAGACAACATGAGTGATGAGCAGAGATCAGCCCAAGAGGCCAGGCAGCACTGAGAATTGCTCCTGATGGACGGAGGGCAGGATGAGGAACGCTTGACGTGCAGAACTTGAACAAGATCGAAGTGAACGGAAGCTCAGACACGTGCATGACCTCCCAAGGCCACCTCGCTAGGAGGTGACCAGCGTCCACACTTGGGTTGTCTCCTCCCGCTCTCCCTCACTCACATCTCATTTACTCTTCTGAACGACTCTAACAGGTTTTTGGTGAGGACAGAGGTGGGCTTTAAATTGCACATCGTGTGGTGTCCCACGCCTAGGGCTCAGGGCACCTCGGCCTGGGGACAACTACCTCTAACCTGAACCTACCTAGGAACACTCTGTCCCTTAAAACAACTTTTACATGTTAACCAATCAGCACACACCATTTATTTTAGAGTTTAAATTTTTTCTTATAAAAAGAGAAAAATGATCCAATCGTCCTTACCATGATGCTTTCATGATCCACCCACCCCTTGCTTACAACACACATTTCAGAAACTGTTAACTCCCTGAATAATTTGATGGTTAACAGAACTATGGAGCTGTTAACGTTTTTAATGTTGCCATCTTGTGGCCACTTTAGGAAACTGCATGACATCAGTAGGAGTCAAACCTAGTTGCTAGCTTCCACGTGCTCCTGACCTTTCCCCCATCCCACGCTTCAGGGTGTTAAGCTGATTGCAGGGTAAATCAGCCCCCACCTCCTAGTAACCACAGCTCTGAGGCGGTGTCCAAGTCCAAGGGCCCCGCTAAGCCGTGATTTTTCTCCACACCTCCTGGCACTGAGTTCAAACTCCATCATCTCATCTTCCCTGCTGCTTCAAAGCCAAGCTTTCTAAAGAAAACCATGTCTCTCTCCTCAAAAGCCTTTCAAAGGCTGGCAAGATAAAATTCAGTTTCCGTCACCTGATACCCTAAGCCAAGGGCATTCTAGCTGGCAAGCTGCTGTTCTATACAACACACATACAGGAAGGAGCCTGGCAGGCCTGGCCTGGCCTCCTCAGTGTCTAGAGGCGACTTTGGTCTGGAAGGGTTCTGGTGCTCAGAAACACCGCCAAACAGTGCACAGAACGATCCCACAACAAAAATCGACCTAGACCAAACAAATCAAGGATGCTGAGGCTAGAAATCAATGGTCTTCAAGGAAGGTCTAGAGTCAGGCTCCAGTGCTGCTGTGCAGAGCCAAGTGACTTTGGATAAGTATATCACCTCTCCAAGCTTGCCAAAGGAATGAAGTCATTCATCAGTTGATTCACTCAACAAGAGATTTCTCAGGAAATGAAGATGCAGCAATGGATAAGACCTGATGCAAAACCTCAGAGAGTGGTGACAAAGAATAGGGAGTCGTGGAAGAGGTTTAGCATTAGCACTGAGATGCCGGTGACAGGGAACAGGCATCAGGTTCCTGCTCGGTTCCCAAGTGTTCTATTATTACATCCCAACTATTATGAGATGCACAGGGTTGGTTGTCAGGATTCTTTTTCCTCTGGTACTGGAGACTGAACCTAGACCTTCTACACGCTAGGCAAAAACTCTACCACTGAGCTGGACCTCCAACCCAGGGTTTTCTTTTTACCTCTGTGTTTGAGATCACCATTGCCCAGTTAGCAAGCACCACGGTTGCTACTGGGTACATATGTGCAAATTTGGATGGTGGCATTAGAAAATTAAAAGCCCTTCATGGTTTCAACGAGAAACTATTGAAGAATTCATTGAGGAAGGACTGGGTGTTCTGAAGTTGTCTGAAAGTTTGTCTCCTTATGGTGGAAGAAAACCTCTATGTTAAAGTACGAATGAGGACTCATGGTGGGAGTGAGAATGCCCAGGAGGAGCTGCTGGGCTTGTGATGGCTCTGCTTTCTGTGGAGTGCCCTCCTGGGTGGGCAGGTGGTCCTCCTGCCTTTGTTCTTGGAAAACTACAAACACTTCCCCGTCCTCTCCCAAGCCAGCAGCTCTCAACCCAAGTTCCACCTTAAAATAAATCAGCAAGTTGTTCAAAACATGATACTGAGGCTCGCTCTAAATGACATCTCTGAACATAAGCCCAAGTATCCACATTTTCAAGGCCTCACCCCAGAAACTCTGATTTACAGAATGATCAGCCTGGGCACTGGGTAGTCCCAAAGGCTCCCTGGGTGCTCAAATGCACAGCTGCTAAGGAAAGCCTTCTCTGCCCACACCCTCCCCCTAAGGAACCACTCCTGCTTCCTGATCCTGCAAAGCTCCCCTTGGCTGCACACGAACCATCTGCAGACCACTGACAAAGCCCGAGGACCAGGCTGCTCCCAGAGCCAATGAGCACTGCCCTAGAATTAGTAATCGTGTCCCTTCCCCAGGGTGACTCCAACACACAGCTAGGGGAGTGCCTTCTGCCCTGAATCCAACAACGATTGGTGACAATGCTCCCTCCCTGAAGAGGTCAACCTGCTCAGGTCCAACCAAGGGTCATCATTTAAAGCCTACTGTGGGAAGTAAGCTCAGAAAAGCAAGAAAGGGCCTGTCTCCATCTTGTTGGCATGCGTTGGTTTAGTGGCGCTGTGGAGATAGCGAGCCTCCTGGGCTGTGCACCGTGGGGCTGGACACCATGTTGGTGTGGTAGTGACTGTGTTTGCCCTGGTGGAAACTCCATGGTAACCAGCATGATCCACACACGTTTCTTGTTTATTGGAGTGTGTAGCCTGTGCGGTGTTCATTCCAGGAATGGAAGAGTAGCTGGGTAAGATCTCTGGGCTCTGGGAGTAGGGTGTTGAGCCTTGTAAGGGTCTGGTTGGCTTTAAGCTGTGGTATTGTGTCTCCTCTTTACTGGTGACCCACGTGGAATGCAGCAATGCTCTCAGAGCTGCAGGACACAATGGATTCTGGGTTTTCAAATTTGCTTCAGCGATCACAATTATTATTGGGGCAGTTCATCAGTCCAGAAGGAACTTTTAAAACTGCGTTGTTTTTTGTTGTCATGACAGGTGCTTTTGTTTAATGCTCACACATGATATTGCCCATCCCTGGAGTGCATCATGGGTTGAAAAGATGGAGGTTGGTATGCAGCCTTATTATGAGCCGTGGCTCTAAATGATCTGCTTTACATGGGTACTAGGGAATAGAACCCAGGTCATCAGGCTTTGTAAGCAAGCACCTTAACCTCTGAGCCATCTCTCCAGCCCTTAGTTGCCACATTTTGAATGACTTTATTTGATCTCTAAATAAATAAGTTCAGAGGGAAAAATATACCCACTATATGCTACTTCCTGTCTCCCAGAACATGGAGCCAGCCTACAGCGTACATACTTGCACCCACAGGGCTAAGAGGACCATTCTTCCTATTATGACCTTTTACGTATGAAAGGCAATCAAGGAAGAATGTGTAGCTGAAGAAATAAATGGAAAGATATACATATTTATTCGCTTGGAAATCAACTAATCACATGATGTCAAAACAAATGGGTCATTTCAAAAGGTAGCCAGAGGTTAAGTAGAGGATTTGACCTCCTACATCAGAGATTGAACCAAACACAAGATGCCTTAATGGGGGAATTTCTCATTTCCAAAGCAAGGTCATGGTAGTCTCCACATGAAGAGAGCAGAGGTAGACACAACAGCGCCAAGATTTCTCTGAGCTTTATTACAGAGACATCACTGCGGGAAGTCTGCTAGGAGGGTCCAGAGTTCTCCACGATTTAGCTATTTAGCCTCATTTCTCACTTTCAATGATTATTTGTTCCTCACTTGAAGGCAGCTATGTGTTCCAAGCAGCCTCCTCCTTACCTACAAATGCCTTCAGGCACACCCAAGATTGTTCACAGTTCACAGTTACAAGGGATGAGAGCAGGCCCCGAGAGAACACGTGTGGCCGCCACATCACTGTGTGTTGAGGCCCATGGCCTGCTCCATGGCACGGGTGTCCTCTGCCGGTGGTCTGGACACGTCCAGCATGGTGGATGAGTTGTCCCTGGGATTCCCAGTCACCAGCATCCAGTGGTTCTTGGGTTTTTCAGTTTTGTGTGAATCCAGATGTGTGTGAGCTGCAACCTCAATTTCCTTTCCAAAGTAGGTCCTGGGAAAACAAAGATGGATTTTGGTTAGAACTGAGTAACTGTCCATAAGAGTACATCTCACCTCAGAGACAGACTGCAACCGAGCGTGCGGGCGCAGCACTAGAGAGGCTGAGGCAGGAGGATTGATGTGAGTTCAAGGTCAGCACTTAGGCTTAGAGTGAGACCCTGACTCCAACAAACAAACATAAAAAAAAAACAGACTGCTCTATGAAGCCTTTTAGGACCCCACCCAGGTAGGGGTGGGGGGTCCCTAAAATGTAATTTGTTTTCAGGAATATTTCTCCCTGTTTGTAGTATTGGTAAGATCCCCTTGCAGGTAAGGTCCTTCTGTAAGGAGGACTCTAAGGAGAGATTCTACATCAGATTCTACAGAGCCTTATTTCAGCAGCAAAGGACCTTTTGCTATGTGCGGACATGGACTTAACATTGAACAGCTCTGCTCACACTCATATATCTTAACCCAACACCCGACTTTGCAATACAGTACCTTAAGAAGAGATGTCGGTGGGCCGCCAAGGCCCGATTTGTGTAGCGGTGATAGATGACAAGTTTTTCATTTGCCTTTAAAAAGGTTAAGAAAAGAAAGTGATGTCAACATTCTGTTCAGTTACCTCTAAGCAAAAATATAGACATACATTATGCATTAATTTCAAGTGACTATATATATGTGTATATATATGTATATAGATGATTTGGAAGTCAAACTATGATGGGTTTGATAAAATATGTAATGATAGATATTCATATGGTGAAATAGTCATTAGAAGTCATATTAGAGATTTGTTTCTTTGTTTTGTTTTTTCTTGAGGTAGGGTCTCACTCTAGCCCAGGCTGACCTGGAACTCAATCTGTAGTCCCAGACTGGCCTCAAACTCACAGTGATCCTCCTACCTTTGCCTCTGAGTACTAGGATTAAAGGTGTGTGCCATCATGCCCAGCCTATATTGGAGATTTATATATATATATATATATATATATATATATATATATATATATATATATAAATTCATAACACTATTTGATTAAAATTAGTGAAAAATAGTAAATAACAGTGGTTATCTATGCAAGATGGAATTATTACTGGTGATTTTCATAAATAAATTTTCATAAACACTTTTCTAACATCATAAATAAATATACATTATATCTGTAATCATAAAAAGTAAAAATTTTTGAAACAGGGTCTTGCTACATAGCCCTGACCTAGAGCTCACAATCCTTCTGCCTTAGGCTCCTGAAGGCTGGGATTGCAGATGGAAGCCACACTCCCAGCCAGTGCGGTCCTGCTGACAGGCACAGCGGCCTCTCTTCATTGAGAGCTCTAGCCTGGCTCCTGTCTGCCCTCCCCTGCTTGAGAGAGGGGCTTCGTGATACTCTTGGTCATAAAATCACCCTCTGGATTGAGGGAGCTGCTTCCTGAGCCAAGAGCTGGCTTATCACACAGGCAAGAGGCTCAGAGCTCGGATCCCCAGGACCCACGTGAAGCAGGACGAAGCCTCAGCCTACGTCTATAATCCCAGTGCTCCAACAGAGAGGTGGGAGGCAAAGACAGCAGAATCCTCGGAAGCTCGTGGTCCAGCTAGCCCGGGAACCAGTCGTAAACCACAAAGGCAGTCTGGCTCAAACAAAGTGGAAGGTGAGGACTGACCCCAAGGCTGTCCTCTGACCTCCACATGCACACCATGGCACGTGTGGGTTCACACATACACAAAAATATAAAATCACCCTCTGCTTCTGGTTGGCATTCAAGCCCCAGCATAATCTTGGGATTATCCCCAAGACACCTAGCCCAATTCTCTCCCTGAAGCCCTGACTGAGGCACCCCATTTCCTGTGTAGATTTTCCTTCACCCCAACAGCTGAGGAGCCCAGCTTACTGAGATGCAGGCGGTGTGCGAAGTCTGACATAGCTCCAGCAGATGTGGGGGGGTCTCCATTTGGCAGATGTGTGAACTGAGCTGAGTGAGGGCCAGAGACCTGCCTGGGCCTTGAGGTGAGCCAGCAATGGAGCAATGAACCACTGATTCTGGACCACTGCTCCTTCCACAGACAAGCACCTTCCCTATAGAATGACCCCGAGTGAACATCCGGGAATGTTTCTGTCACTGTCTGCTGCTCCTCTAAGTTAACCTTTGAGTTTTCACAAAACCTCCTAAAAAGGTACCTTTAATAACCTTCATGTACTTGTTTAAATGTGTTTAAATGGAGGAAATGAAGGTCTTGCCTGTGCCCACCATTGTCCTGGGAGAGCCAAGTTAAACAGAGGATGGCTAAGGAGAAGAAGTCTGTCAAGCTCACAATGTCAGGGATAATGTGCAGTTTCTCCATCCTTGGAAACTGAGAAAGGGCCTCAAGAACCTAGGGTCCCATGTTGGACCTCCGCAGAGCCAGGCCCACTGGCTGGGGCAAACTGAGAGCAGCCTGTGCTATGTCCCCTTCCTGGACAGTGGGTGGTGCCATGACCAGCCTTATTAAGCCACTGGTGCCCTGCTCCGCCAAGTGACTTCCAATAAGCCTCTGTGACAGGTGCCTCATGCATGGCAGAGGCTCCAGTGTGAGAAGCAGAGAGCCTTCTTTGTGCCATGGGAACCTCCTGGGAGACTATAGCTCAGGCTCTAGGCCAAGTTCTAAGACAACAGCGATCTTGGCCTGCAGTGTGACCATGCTCTCCACCCTATGACTTCCCAAGATTTTTAGAAATGAGAACGTAAGCCAGGGTGGCTCATGCCTATCATCCCAGCACCTGTGAGGCTACAGAGGAGGAGGGAGAGTTCCAGGCTATACTGGGCTATGGAGTAAAGGAGAGGAGGGGACTGAAGGAGAAGGGAGAAAGAAGGGAAGGAAGAAGGTAAGGGAGAGAGAATGAGGAGGAGGAATGGGAAGGGAGGGAGCTAAAGAAGGAGAAAAGGAAAAAGGGAGAACAACCTTGCCGAAAGTAGGAGAAAGGGAAGGAGAAAAGAGGGAGGGAGAGAGGAAGGGAGGGAGGAAGGGAAAGGGGAGAGGACTTAACAGAGGCTGCCTGGAGATAAAGACATGCAGAGAAGCAGAGTTAGGGCCTGTGATCTTACAAGTGCCTGTCAGCCTGTGTTGGGGTGCATGGATCTGCAGGGTCTACACATAGCTCTCAGCCTGTCTTGGGGTGCATGGGTCTGCAGGGTCTTTACACAATTTCTGGGTGATTCTAGCCTGCATCCAGGGCTGAGAGATAGGATTGCAGGATGCTGCCACAGAACAGGCAAGTGCTCTCTACTTTTGAGTTATTTCCAGATGAGAGAGAAAGAGAATGTCTCCAAGCTATTGGAGCTATGGTAAGCCTCTGATTTAGAGACCAGAATGAACCACAGCCCTTAGTTTCATCCTCGATGGAGCCCCATCTTCCCAACAACACTCACCCGGACTGGGAAGCCTTCATATTCCAGGCGCAGCTGGGGGTCCAGGAAGGCAGCCTGCCAGCAGTTCAGGTGAGAGACCTCGTCCGTCAGGTTCACTTCCTGGAGCCAAGACCTCTTAGATGACTTCAGAAGGGTCCTGTGGTCACTTGTTAAATACAACTGGAAATGGCAGCAAGCATGTGAACTGAGTCATGGTTACTAGACACTGGGGATATCGCTGTCATAGGGTTGGACAGCAAAGAAGGCAGTTTTCAAGTGCCCTGTTCTCACTCATTATGTAAGAAAGCCCAACCTTCCTTTGCCTTAGAAATACCGTGCCAGTCTCTCCCCTCTCTTCACCCCCTTCCTCTCTCCTTCTCTCTCCCTTCTATACCCTCCCTCATTTCACCTCCATCTGGATCACATGTATTTGAATCTCCCAGGCAACCTTGGTGCCCCTAGAATCAATGTTCTGCTGACAATAAATGTCAGATACATGGCTCCCTACAGCCTTGCCAAAAGCTCCTCCATTTTAACGAAAGTCCAGAATGGTCCCCACTTACTAACTTTTTTAATGGTTTGCCTTCACTTTGAACATAGTGTATGCTGGGCGTGGTGATGCACATCTTTAATCCCAGCACTTGGGAGGCAGAGGTAGAAGTTGAGGCCAATCTGGAACTACTGAGTGAGTTCGAGGTCAGCTGAAGTGAGACCCTACCTCAGAAAAAAAAAATATGAAATGAACATAGTGTGTATCCTTTGACAGGTTTTTCATGAGTGCTTTTTATTTGTAAGGCTTGGGTGTGATGGGGAAGGTAAAAATGAGTTCTGATCTTCAATAAGCTTCCCACCTAGCAGGAAAGGTGACCAGGCTACAGATAAGAGAAGCACCTTGCTACCCTCTGGCTGTTGACTGTCCCTGGTGTGTTAAAGACATGCTTCCCAAGATCATGTTACTGGAAGAGAAAACCTTCAGAAGGCAGAGCCAAGTAGAAAGTTCTTATACCCCTGGGGTGTGGCCAGGGGACCATGAGAACATGGCCTCTTCCATTTCCCTCTGCTTTGTGCCTCATAATGTAAGTGGTTTTGCTCGACTTGAAGCCCTCACTAGGAAGTGCCTCCCCACAAGATCACCAATGCTGGACTATCATCTCCAAAACTGTGAGCCAAAATAAACCTTTCCTCTTTATCAGTTTATGATCTTGGGTGTTTTGTTATAGTAACATAAAGCTGACCAACACATCCTGAAAGGCCCTGAAAGTGAGATCTGTCCAGCAACTGTGCAGTGGGATGTGGCAGGGCAGAGGGGGATTTGGCTCTCTTTCAGTAACTGGGGAGAGATTCTGAGGAAGAGGCAGTGCCAGGAGCCAGAGCGGGAAGCACAGACAGGGAAGGTGGAAACACGTTTTAAAGGGTCCTCATGGCTACAATGCGCACATTGACTTCATTCAGAGGTGACAAGGATCCACTGTTGAGCTCCTAGAACTCCATGTGGCCGTTCCTGTCCAGAAAGGTCTGAAATCAGGACAGACTGGCAGGACAAGAACCTGCACCATGCCGTCATCAAGAGTGAGAAGACTGGCCACGATTCATTATGGAGGGAGACCAGGGACCCTGAGCAGGACTCGGGTGGGAGTGGAGATGAGCTCCAGGTACCCCAAGGCTTGAGCCCTGGTGACGGGAACAGTAATGCCAACACGCAGAGAAACATACAAAGCATGAGCTAAAAAGCAAAGACTGTCTCAAATCACCAACTGCTATGCTTGGGTAGAGCAAGACAATAAAACCAGCAATCCCCTGAGCAGAAGAGGGGGCGGAAAGATTGTAAGAGCCATGGTGGGAGAGATTACCCAGAGACATTGCCCCCCGCAGCTACAACACATAAAGGGGGAAACATGGCTGCCTCCTGTGCTATCCATAACCCCTTACCACATGGATGGATCCAGTGTGCCCACTGAGGAGGACACCCAGTGGATTGGGGACAGGGAGGAGGGAAATGGGAATACCAACACAATATTTGCTCATACAGTATATCTAATTTTGGACAATAAAGATAAAAAAAAAACAACAATTCCACAGAGGAGGGCCCTCAGTGGAATGGGGGCAGGGAGGAGGGAAACGGTGATGCCTACACATGAATTGTACATTCAAAGTTTCTTCTTTTAGAAAAATAATTTAAAAAACAGGAACCAATCTAGAAGGCCACCCTCAGAACGCTTTTTCTTTTTAATGAATGTTCCACAAGTGCTTCAAAGACGTGACACAGGAATGAGAGGCTGAGACGACAGAAAATTGTCACCATATAAAAATCAAATGGATGTCTATGTAGAAACATCAAAACATTAACTGAAAAACTAGAATTAGAATGAGTAAGTGATTTTATCGGAGATGGATATAAAAATAATGGCTTTCTTGTATTGTTATAAGAAAAGTGATTCTTCATTCTATCAGTCTATCCTTACTTTATCCAAAAAGCCTCCAAGCAATGACTTCCCACCTCCTCAAGGTTCCATCAGTTTCTAAAACAGCACCATTATCTGGGGACTCAGTCTTGAAACACTGGAGCTTGTGGGGGACATTCCACACCAAACCATTACAGTGCTCTATAGTACTGCTCGGCCACTTACGACCTGAGTGACGGAAGGCAAAGCCATTTAATTTCTTTGTCCCACAGTGTCTCTATGTCAGAGACTCCTTTGAAAAATTAAATGAGTTAATATGTGTGCATGTGTGAAGCATTTAGGACACAGCCTGGATTAGAGTGAGATACAAACGAGTTTTGTATTTTATAAATGAAACTCAAAAGGGTTAAATCGTTTATTTAAATCCTTACCATGTAGTTTGTGTGTAAACTTCAAACCCTCCTGTCTCTGCCTCCCCAGCGATTCCAGGTGCCAGCCATTGTGCTCGCGTTTTTACATCTATTTGAGGACCGAATCCAGGTCTCGTGCTTGGAAGGCAAGTGCCATGCTGACTGAGCTGTGTCCCCGTTTTAGCTTTGAAGGGTGTGGGGGTTTTGTTTGTTTGTTTTAATTTACAAAGTTAGGAGGAAAGAATTGGGTGCCAACTGCCTGTGCAATGCCACAGGCTAAAACCGCAGTGACATCAGAGATGGAGTCCCCACCTGTAGAGTCTGTCTCTTAGGGGGAAGCCATTATCACATCTTGGAAAGAAGAAATGACTGGTCCAGAGTAGACATGTAAGGAAAGACTCACCATTTGGTTCTCAAGTCCTCCTGCTATTGCGAGACGAAAGTCCTGTCCGTATCTGAGGACTTGATCGCTGGTGTCTTGGCCTATACTGTTGGCGGAAGGCAAGTACAATGTAAGTGCTCAGAATTGAAATCATTCCACGCTCTATATATTTTTTTGCACAATTTTGTTGGTAATCATTTTCCATAATAATATATTTTCACATACTATACTGAATTAAGTAACTAAATAAAAGTTCTTCTCTGTTTTGTCTTATTTGCCAAGGCTAAATTCCCAATAATTCCAAACAACATCAGGAGAGCTGATGAGGGGCTAGAGAGAAGGCTCGGTGGGAATAGAAGCATAAAAACCCAAGTTAGATCCTCAGCACCCACAGAGAAGCTGAGGGTGGCTATGAATGACACAGCGCTATCACTGAGAGGGGCAGAGCCAGGAGCATCCTGGGATTGCTGGTCAGCCAGACTACATTAAAAACAGCAAGCATCAGGTTCAGTGCGAGACTTTGTCTAAGGAAACAATGAAAAAGTGAAAGAGAAGGGTACTCTGCGTCCTCCTCTGGTCTCCACACATGTATACATGAGGCACGCACACATGCACACACCCCTTGAGAGAGAGAGGGAGGGAGAGAGAAGGGGAGAGAGAGAAGAAAACCACATGGGTGGAATCCATTATTAATTTGTTCAACATTTATTGAAATTTCCTTGAGTATCATCTAAAAGGCATTGTACTTATGCATGTATTAATTTATCCATTTCTTTATTGGAAAAATTGAAGTCTTTAATTTTTTGGTTTTTCATGAAAGCTCAGGCTGGCCTTGAGCTCATTGTATAGCCCCAAAACCTCCAGTATGCATTAATTCTCCTGTGTCAGCCTACTGAGTCCTGAAATTGTGTGCATCAGCCACCCTGGCATGCTATTCCTTGCTGGGTACCACAGACCAGACCCAGCCACCCCATTCTGTGAGTCTTTGGTCAGAGCATAACATGTTAACACTCACTAAGAACTTCTGGTCAAGTGCCTCAGTGTTTTTAGATAGACCTTTAAGGCAGTTTCCCTCTGAATCCCCCAGGAAACCGAGGTTGTCATCAATTTTCAGCTGTTTTAACACGAATCACCTGTATTCAAAAAGTCTAAGGACTTAAAGGACAGGCTCTCTTGTCATCGGCCTTGCATTTGTGAACCAGCCAACATTGCGGTCATGCCCCTGCTTAATCACGAAGCATTCATTGCCCATTTCAAAACCTCAAGTAGGGTTTTAGTAGACAATTAATTTTATAAGAGCAATTCCCATCTAGTGCCACCTTTAATAAATGGCATAATCTTGGGCTGGAGAGATGGCTCAGCAGCCAAGGCGCTTGCTTGTACAGCCTAACAGCCCTGTTCAATTCCCCAGGGTCCATGTAAACACTCACATGAGGTCAAGGCATCCTGAACCGTCATTCAGTAAACCCTCTCTGCTTCCAGGAAGAACGTGAGCTCACTATAGAAGCCAACTCCCTTCAGTTCCCTCCCTCTATCTGATCATTAGGAAGCAACCATTCAGATTGAAGGCAAAAACGAACTGTCCTGCTGTCCAAGGCAAAGGGGACTGTAAAAGGCCCTTGACAATAATTCTCAAGTAAGCAAGCAAGCAAGCGGAGACATGTTCACATAACCTTTGCCTGCAG
Source organism: Zapus hudsonius (assembly GCA_004024765.1). NCBI lineage: Eukaryota > Metazoa > Chordata > Mammalia > Rodentia > Dipodidae > Zapus > Zapus hudsonius. The sequence continues at coordinate 2,228 of PVHP010039322.1, read as the reverse complement.
AGCATTTGTGTGTGTATGTGTATGTATGTATTATGTATGCTCATGTGGAAACCAGAGGGCAATTTCCAGTGTCATTCCTTGGGCTTTTTCTTGTTTTAAAAAAATACCTATTTGTTTATTTATTTCTACTTGCATGGGGAGAGAGAGAGAAAACAAGAGAGAGAGGAAAGAAAGAAAGAAGAAAGAAAGAGAGAGAAAGAGGCAGAGAGAGTGAGTATGGGTGCATCAGGCCCTCCTGCCACTGCAAAGGAACTCCAGGTACATGTGCCATTTTGTGCATCTGGCTTTATGTAGGTACTAAGGAATTGAACCAGGGCCATCAGGCTTTGCAGGCAGGCACCTTAACCACTGAGCTATCTCCCCAGCCCCTTTTCCTTTTTGAGACAGGCTATATCAGTTGCATGGGACTCACTAATTAGAGGAGACTGGCTGGCCAGTGAGCCCCAGGGATCGCCTGTCTCTGCTATCCCAGCACACCAGGATGACAAGCAAGTGCCACCTCCCCCAGCCTCTTTTTATATATGAGTGTCAGCTTGCTAGCTCAGGTGCTCAGGCTTACAAGGCAAACACTATATTAAATAAGCCACCACCCCAGCTCCTCGGCACACATTCAAGCTATAGCTAAGCACAAGTACTGTGATGTTTTAACAACCAAAGCAATTCTACCTCAAAACAGTGAAGATGTTTCTGCCCATAGGAGCCTTGGTCTGAACTGCACTCAGTCCACAGGGCACCTCTAATTCGTCAGTCAGATAGGCATTAATTTCATCTGGGGTCATGCACAGGCTCACATCTCCATCCAGAAACACACCAGCTTCTTCCATTGGGGGGTGATCAGGATTCACCAGCATCACTTTATCGCCAAAGTGAATATAGCCGTCTTCAGATACTGAAAGCTGCATCTGCAAGTTTCATAAGAATGTTCCACATAAACCACTCAGTCCCTTAGCTACCAGAGGGAAGTACACCTTTCCTTCTCGGATAAGCCCCCATTTCAGTAAGGACTTCCCTGTGGTCCTTAGGGGCATTTCTTCCCCTTCCTCTTTTCGGAGCACAACTCCAGCAACCCCAAACAACATCAAGTGAAACTGGTGGAAACCACATGCATTTTTGACTCCATTATTAATCTGTTCAACATTTCTTGAGCACCAACTGAAAGCCATTTTACATATGCACATATTAATCCATTCATTCCTTTATTTGGAAAATGCAAGTAAACATAATTAAAAGCAGATATCCTTTATGTTTCTAAAGCCTTAAAGAATTTCAAAACCATGGTTTTGGTTTTCATTTAAAAAAAAAAAAAAGCATTTCCAAAAACTTCAGTTTTCCAAATCGTACCTTATTTATGGATTTTTTTTTGCTTAATTCATACTTAATTCAATAGAATTTTATAAGCAATGTTGAAACTTAAAATTACCGGTCTCAAAAGATTCTTTTTCAGGGTTCTGTTTCTCTGAATGAGCAGTATCCCCTTGTCTCTCTTCTCTAAGAAGTCTTTCATGCGCTCCTGGTTAAGGTGGAAAACAAATTCAGAGTTAACAGACCTATTGAGTAGCAGATCTTGGGGGTCAAGAAGAAAAAGACACCAGGACAATCAGAAGTAGCATTGTAGAGGCCATCCATGTGTCCCTCGTGAGGTCCCACTGACTATGAGATGAGATAGAAAAGCCCCCCCCCCTCCATCACCACCATCACACACATGTCCCTGAGGCTCCAGAGCGCCTGGGACCAGATTGGGGGAGGGCAGTGGTTCCATTCGGAGCCCCCTGCAGCCCTGGCAGAGGTAAGCCAGGCGCAGGCGAAGCCCTGGGGAGGGGGGAGCACACCTGACTTTGGGGTGTTAGGAAAGAGAGATCGGGGTACGCAGAGAAGGCAGGTGAGCTCCCTGGGGGTTGCAGGGGGGCTGGGTGGGGACAGGAGTGGAGATCCCAGCTGCCTGGCGGCGCGCCTTGCGCTGCGCACCTCCTCCAGGTAGACATCCTCGTTCCAGTTGCCCATCCGGACGCCAGGGCCATACAGGTGCTGCGCCATCTCCCGCTCTGCAGAGAACTGGACGCCTTTGAGTTAGCGTGCCCCGTTGCCATGACAGCCGGGCCACGCGCAGGCAGTTGGTCAAGGTCCCCTCTGCTGGCCACTAAGTGACAGTACACAAATTGTGCCCGCCGGCCACACCCCTGCCACCACGTGGGCCAGAATAGATAGGAATGCCCCCACACAATGTTAAA